>JABSNV010000290.1:0-70000 GCA_024085815.1 Flaveria linearis | reverse complement strand
GCCCCTTTTTATGCTATTTCACACCGTTTTAGGGTGAAACATGTTACATTATTCAACATGCACTTATAAACGTTTAAATCTTATAAAAGCACATGCAATTCATATTTTATTTTGTCATGGTTATTTGTGTTATTGTGAGTCTTATATGATCTACATATATTGTTTACAATCATTAACTATTGCTAGCCTGGCGACGTCTTAGATCTTTGGGCCTGACAAGCCTATTTGGTGCTAAAGTCGATGTATTGCCGACTCCTAGGAGCCGTATGCTTATGCACTAGGGAACCAAGTACACTTAGCCAATCATATAAACTTATAATCTAGTCGAGGTTTGATTGTACTATATGTGTTCTATAAACTTGATAACTCATAACCTATGACATGAATTGCTACTTGAAATCCATGGTATATTATGTATGTGAAATCCTTGGAAACTCACCAACTTTATAGTTGACCCGTTATTTTTAACATGTTTCAGGAAATGCCCAAGTTTGAAGTCATCATTTGAAGCTTGCAATAAACTATGATTTGGACCTAGCTAAATGAATAAAACGATTATGTTATGTCTTGTATTGTTTGGAACTTTTTATGTTTTAGACTTATGAATGTATTTCATTTGAAACTTATGATAATATTATTTTCATTTAAGGATAGCGTTATGTGGTTATGAACAATCTTAACCCTCACACCTCGACGATTCCGCCGTCAAGGTTGGGGTGTGACAGTGCATGTGTGTGCATGTGTGTGTGCATGTGTGTGTGCATACGTGTGTGCATATGTGTGTACATTGTGTGTGCATGTGTGTGTGCATGTGTGTGTGCATGTGTGTGTGCACGTGTGTGCATGTGTGTGTGCATGTGTGTGTGCACGTGTGTGTGCACGTGTGTGTGCATGTGTGTGTGCACGTGTGTGTGCACGTGTGTGTGCACGTGTGTGTGCACGTGTGTGTGCACGTGTGTGTACACGTGTGTGTGCACGTGTGCATGCACGTGTGTGTGCACGTGTGCATGCATGTGTGCGTGCATGTGTGCATGCACGTGTGCATGCACGTGTGCATGCATGTGTGCATGTATGTGTGCATGTATGTGTGCATGTATATGTGTGTGTGTGTATGTATGTGTGTATGTATGTATGTGTGTATGTATGTATGTGTGTATGTATGTATGTGTGTATGTATGTGTGTATGTATGTGTATGTATGTGTGTATGTGTGTGTATATGTGTATGTGTGTATGTATGTATAGATGTATGTATGTATGTATGCATGTATGTATGTGTGTATGTATGTGTGTATGTATGTATGTATATGTGTATGTATGTGTGTATATATGTTTGTATGTGTGTATGTCTATGTGTATGTGTGTGTATGTATGTATGTATGTATGTATGTATGTATGTATGTATGTATGTATGTATGTATGTATGTATGTATGTATGTATGTATGTATGTATGTATGTATGTATGTATGTATGTATGTATGTATGTATGTATGTATGTATGTATGTATGTATGTATGTATGTATGCATGCATGTATGCATGCATGTATGCATATGCATGCATGCATATATGCATGTATGTATGCATGCATGTATGTATGCATGCATGTATATATGTATATATAGTGTATGTATGTATATATATGTGTATGTATATGTATATATATATGTATATATATATGTGTATATATATATGTATGTATATATATGTATATATTTTACGTATACGTAACATCATGTCAAATGAAAAATTGTTATGTAAAGGTAACCTATATGTGACGTATATGTAAAACTGTGCTACGATTTTTTATTTGATCCATACCCTTATTTATATATACAAACACACAAATATAATGGGTAGTAATAAAAATTTATAAGTTATGTGAGTGATTTCATTAGTTTTCTTTAGTTTTCATATAACGTTGTGGTTTTCTTAGGATCCCTCCTTTACATACATACACACACACACACACACACACACACACATATATATATATATATATATATATATATCGGGTAAGGTTCAATCGTTAACCCTCTATTATTGCGATAACCGTGTTAACATTTGAAGATCAATCAAAATCATTATTTTTTTTGTTGGAACATCATTACACATATAGAAAAATATGTTCTTTAATGTATATGTGTAAATTCATAAGCGTAAAAAAGTTTACACTAGTGTAAGCTACACTTACATCAGTAAATATTTAGTGAAATAAGTGTAACTTACACTTGTTGTAATTTTTTTACGCTTGTGAATTTACACATATATATAAAAGAACATAACGTTGTATATGTATAATGATATTGTTCCAACAAAAAATTTTTTGATTGATCTTTTTAAGTTAACACAATTATCGCAATAATAGATGGTTAGTATTTGATCCTTTCTTTATATATATACACACACACATATATACATATACATATATATATTGTGTGTGTGTATGTGCATATATATACACATATATACATATACATATGTATATATATGTATATATATATGTATATATGTATATGTGAATCCAAGATCTCAATTCAGGAATTATCAGTATTAAAATAAAATCAAATTAATGATCGCGGAATTATCATTAATAGCTGTTTAATTATGTTAATGATTATCGAAGAACACAAGCACACGGACACAGTAAATACGAACACAATAATTATTCAAAAGTATTTCATTAATTATCAAGTAATGATTACAAAAAATAATTATGAATAACTATGAACAATGATTTCTGTGAATCGAATTAATGTTGTTATTGATGTGACGGCGGCTAGGGTTGCACGATGATGTGATGCTTGACAACCGTAATATTGCTTGATTGTGTTTTTGAGATGTGAAACCTAGGACTCGTATTTATAGATGCTTTGAGTCGGTTAAGGAAACACCGGATCTGTTGGGATTTGTTATTGATTGGTTGACTTGTTTGACTTGTTGATATTTGAAATCATACAAGTGTTCTGATCTTCCGCAGGAGTCTTGCTCTTCCGCAGGAGTCTTGCTCTTCCGTAGATGACTTGGTCTTCCGTAGAAGTCTTGTTCTTTCGTAGGAAGTTTGTCTTTCGTAGAAGTCTTCACTTCATGCCATCCTTGATCATCTGCAGGGATCTTCACTTGAGTGATTTGCTCTTGTAAGAAACATATCTATGGATTAACATTATTGTTCATCCGTAGATGTTTCTTACAATTGGCTAAATTCAGAAATCCTGCTAAGTATATTGATTTTTCCTGTCATCACAAAGCAACACATATATATACATGGGTTAACCTATATATTCAATGCACACATATATATATATACTGATGGTTAGTTACAATCATTAATTACAAGACTTGATTAAAGTTCTAAGCCTATACAAAATGATCTAGACCTATACTATCTGTGTGAACAGAGTTTAGAGACTCAGTTATGTCAATTGGTTCAGTGTTATCACTTTCCGGGGATGGTAGTTTTGGTGTATCAGGGAGTGGATGAAGAGGATATTGTATTGGAGAAAGTGGTTGTGTGTTATGTGAGGATGGGAGAGAAACTGAAGGTGATTCTTGTTGTACTGGTGAGATAGGTTGGGTGTTGTTAGTGGATGATGATGATATTTGTTGCGGAGATACATGGTGATGAATGGGTGAGATGGGTTCAGTGTTTATGCTGGCTAGTGATTGTGGTTGGTAAGGGGGTGTTTGGCCAGGTGAATGTGATGCTTGTTCAGAATTAGCAGATGTCTCTGCTTGTTCATCTATCCATATCAGTTCTTGTGGTATGTCAGCTTGTGCATCCACAACGTGAGCAAACATTGGCATATCTTCACCCTGATATTTGCCACTGATCTTGTTAAGTACAGATCTTCCCAAGTGGGCTTGTACGAACACCTCTCCTTCCCTTGCAATCCTTGGGAGTTTAGCATTGATAACCAGTTGCAGGAATCTTAGGAACATATACATCTTGTCACTCCTTTGTAGTTTCACTTGATCACAAAGGCAGTTCAGAATGTACTTGGAGTAGTTGTATGTTCTTCCCTCAAATATCCTGATGATTCCTGATGAGATGTGTCTAGAGAACCTATCTAGCCCTGCCTTCCTGTTAGATATGCACTTCAGATAGGTGTGGCATAGGAACCGATAGGGCTTGCATAACCTTCCCTTCTTGATCTCGCCTTTGTCAAAATCACCATCATACCCTATTAGATTGAACACCTTCTCAATGTATTCATTTTCAAATACATCAGGGTGTCCTACTTCTCGATCTCCCAACTCGAGTGATCTTCTGATTGTGCGTTCATTGATCCGTATCCTTTCAGATAGGATGTCAGCAACAATCACTTCCTCGTCACCATCTGGTTCTACTCGAGCTGTATTCCAGAAGTCGATGATGTGAGCTTGATGAATCAAAGGCTCTGTCGTCAAGGCATAGAAGAGCCTTGACCGTCGAAGATATCGGATGATATCTCAACATCCTTCAGAAGCAGGATCATCTGCATTCAAGAATGCGCACACATTGTGCTCTTTCACGAATCTGTTTGCCATCTGTAAAACGAAAATCGGTTTAGCATTAGTATAACTCACATGAATTCGAATCATTTTAATAACAATCAAGGATTAACCAGTTCCGTACTGAAGATTAGAACATGATTTACCTTCGCGACACTGATATTCGATCACTGAATAATGATGTTTATGATTTCTTAGAACGGATTTTTGAAAGTTTGAATGAGGGGGAAGTAAGCGCTTTTCTAGGTTAGAAAACTGAAAGGTGCTCCGAAAAGTGATTAATGAATTCTTAAAGTCATAAACTTTATTTATAAGCGGACACATTAATTTCTTTTATTAATATGTTGGGCCCACTTCCCATTTATCCCTTTCCGTATACCAAGTTTATTCCGTATGTATCACATCTTCCGCAGAACATCTGCGGAACCTTAACATCTACGGATGTCTTAACATCTGCGGATGCCTTAGCTCATGCAATACCTCTTGTTATTAGCACATCCGTAGTTTACCAATCCTACGATTATGCAGTTACACTGTTACTGTTACTTCTGCTGAAGCAGAAATTTCACTGTTACTTCTGCGGATGAGAAATATTACTGAAACTTCTGTGGATACAGAAATTTCACTGTTACTTCTACGAATGAGAAATATACTGAAACTTCTACGGAAATTAAAGTTTTGTTAAAACTTAAAATGTATGATATCTACTAAGTAGAATCATGTGTTGATATTGGACATTGTTGACGTTGTATGCATGGCAATTACGTACAAGAAAGCAAGTGTCATGTATCATGCATTCAAGTTAGTGCTCAAGTTCCAATTCCTTCAAAGTGAATTAACAGCTTTTTATTGATTATTGATTTTCATGCATGAACTACTCCCCCTAAATTTGTGATTAATGTTAAACTGTTGCATTCATTATAAATTTATGTTAGAAATAGGCATGAAAGGCATATGACAGTCTAAAGGAGAGGTAATCAGTTAAGAGGACAAATTAAACAAATGACTTAAATGATTACATGCATGCATATATAGAGGGATCATACTATGAATCTAGGCTTCTGCCGATGTTGATCAGTTGAATAATAGCGGATCTATTGCACACCTGATTATAAGTATACAGATCCACTTAAATTCACACATGAGTTCTATATCAACTAGGCATGCTGTTTATCATGTTTTGAAGTTTGTTAATCAGAAACTGTCATGTGCTCCACATTCAATTCTCAGTAGAGTTTGTCCTCCGTAGGTGAGACAAATCACCACTTTTTCACACTTATTGACTATGTATATTAAGTTATAAGTTCTATCTTGAGGCATATTACAGTCTCATTAATGCTTTGATGTTGAAGCTCTTTAAATTGATTACAGTCTCATTAATGCTTTGAAGTTGAAGCTCTTTAAATTGATGTACAGTTGATCATAAGTGATTCTTTTGAGAGGAGAGATATGATCTTTATAGTCACTAGGTCTTTACTTTCATAAAACAGAGGTGAACTTAACCCAGGTCTTTGTTTACACAAAACAGAGGGAGAATAAAGATCACACTCTTTAATCATATTCCCAAGTCTTTGTTCACACAAAACAGAGGGAATATGACTTTGCAAAGATAGAAGATTATAAAGTATTTCACATAGTGTGTTTTTGTAAGAGATTTGATCACATCAGGAGATTGCTTACTTTCCTGATCCTCAAAATGTTCTCACAGATCGTTACCTTTTTCATTTAGTTTGGCATGCTCTTAGCTTAGTTTCCACTCAAGATGAACCTACTCATATATCAAAATGTTACAAGTCAGTTTGAGGTGTAGTTAAAGAAAGCCAAGCATAGTGTACTATCATTTCCTAAACATATGACAGGCACATACATTATATCAGACACTTAACTCATCCCCAGTGATTACTCTACACAAGGTCAGTCATATGCTTTTGATGATTTAGTCTAAGTTAATCATCCCCAAAGATTCTATCAGAAAATTAAATCTAACAGAATCAAAGGCTTAGTGAACAAATCAGCAAGCTGATTTGTTGTGTCCACTTTGATTAACTTGATTAGACCCTTTTCTGAGCAGTCTCGCAGAAAATGGTATCTGATTTCAATATGTTTTGTTTTACTATGTTGAACTGGGTTAGCAGTGATAAACATAGCAGCTGAATTGTCAATGTGAATTGGTGTTTGAAGAAAATTGTAACCATAATCAAGTAATTGGTTTTGCAACCAAAGAACTTGAGAACAACCAGCCGAAGCAGCTATGTACTCAGCTTCAGCTGTGGACACAGATACATTAGTTTGCTTCTTGCACTGCCATGAAACAAGCCTTGGTCCTAAAAATTGACATCCACCAGTTGTGGATTTTCTGTTGTTGTTGCATCCTCCATAGTCACTATCTGAATATGAGAAAAGACTGAAATCTCTATCTTTTGGATACCACAGTCCTAGAAGCTGGTTTTCCTTTCAGATATATGAATATTCTCCTGATAGCATTCAGGTGAGACTCCTTTGGATCTGATTGATACCTGGCACATACACACACAACAAACATTATGTCAGGCCTACTGGCAGTTAAGTACATTAAGGATCCGATCATTGATCTATACAATCTCTGATCTACTGATTTTCCAGCAGGGTCAGGCACAATCTTGTCTATTGTTGAGGCAGGTGTCTTGCATGAAGTTGTATCAGCAAGATTGTACTTCTTCAAATTTGATGAATGTACTTTTCTTGATTGATGAAAATGCCATATGTTTTCTGATAAACTTGTAAGCCAAGGAAGAATGTCAATTCTCCCATGGAGCTCATCTGGAATTCAGATTTCATTAATTCTTCAAAGCTTTGACACAGTTCTTGTTGGTTGATCCAAATATTATGTCATCTACATATATTTGAACCACCAAAAGATCTTGATGTTCTTGTTTGAGGAAGAGTGTCTGATCAATGGTCCCTCTTTTGTAGCCATTCTTCAGCAAGAAGGAGGATAATGTGTCATACCACTTCCTTGGTACTTGATGAAGACCATACAAAGCTTTGTCTAGCTTCTATACTCTATGTGGATAGTCAGGATCCTCAAATCCAGGGGGTTGAGCCACATATATGTCACACCCCAACCTTGACGGCGGAATCGTCGAGGCGTGAGAGTTACGATTGTTCACAGCCACATAACGCTATTGCCTGAAACATGTTAAAAATAAAAGGTCAACATATTGTTGGTGAGCATTCTATAGTTTTTCATACATAAGTATATAAAAGATGGCAATTCATGTTGTAAATTAGAGAACAAGGTAACTAGGGATGTAAGACAGAATGCACAATCAAACCTTGACACAGTTTTACAAGTCTCAAACGTTTACAAGAATATACGATTAGCTAAGTGTACTTGGATCAACCAAGCAGGCTTGTCAGGCCCATAGATCTATGACGTCGCCAGGCTAGCAATAGTTAATGATTGTACATGTATTCGACATTACATGGTAGCTACAATATTCAACTATTCACAACACACAAGTAAATTGCCATAAGTTTACAAGATTCAACGTTTACAAGTGCAATGATATAAGTTAACATGTTTCACCCCAAAGTGTGAAAATAAGAAAAAGGGGTATAGAAATACTCACTTGGCGATTAAGTATATATTGGACGATTAATAAGAAATAATAACCAGCGTCGTTTCAATGAATTCCTCTACAAGGTACCTATATATAGATACATGTATGTATAAAATTGTAGTTAATGATTTCACGTGTATTAAGGTATTAGAATTTATACTTGAGGTTTTGTCAATTAATTATATTTAATAAGTGGGAACAAATTATATTTTCGTGAAATAAAGTGAAAAGAAGTTTATAATATTTTATATACTTAAAGATGTGAAAAGAAAACGTTTATAAAAATTTGTAAGATATATATACGATTTGAATAAAGTTTTGTAACCAAATAAATACGTTTCAAACAGTAATTTAAATGCAACGTTTAACTCAATAATAATTTAGAATTTTAAACTATTATTTAAGGTCCATTCTTATAGAAATATTTATTTATAATATTTATAATTATTATTTTATAAATATTATTATGGTTTTTAAATAAAGTAAATTTGCAGTAATTCATTTTATAACATTTAAAATAAGGAAGGTTTATAAAATTAATTTTTATAATTTCTAAGAATTTTATGTATTTATTTGGGGCTTTAAAAGGCATTTTAAAAATAAAAGGGGGTGCCCGGGTCGAACCCGGGACCTCCTGGACTTGCATGCTTGTAACTAACCGGTGAACCAAGGCCTCAGCCGCGTTACAGAATGGTTTTTAATTGTTTTAAACACAGGTTCAATCAATCCCCCAACCCAAGAACCCTAGAATCAATCTGGTCCAAATTGAAGATCGGATTGATGATGTTAATTCAAACGATCATGGGGCTTTTGATCCCCATCAAAAATCGAACGTAATGATGTATTTAATTACCTGGTTGGACACCCGATTGACAAGAAAAGATGAAGAACAGGTCGCGGTTTTAGCTTGAAGTCGAGTGATGATCGAACGATGATGAAAACCAAATTCACTTCACAGGTAGCTTCAAACGAGGTCAAGGATCAATTGCCCTCTGTTAATTGTGACTTATAATAGTTCTAAGTACGAATTCGAGTGTGTTGCAGATCGCGGGGAAGAAGAAGATCGATTTGAGGTTTCTGTGTTTTAATTGATGCAATCGACGTTGTATACAGATTAGTTACATTTATAGTAGTGTTCAGGATGGGTTAATTCGATTATCATTGTGTTTCAGTGCGATTTGAAACCTGTAAAGGTACCGACAAGAACGTGGTCGATAGATCGCACTATTCAGATCACATTATTCGAATCATCGTGGGGTTTAAGTTCGAATCTCGCATGTGGTAGTGTCGGTAGCTTTTAATTGGATTAAAACCGCGTGAAATGGGGTGTTTGGGCATCGCCGGAATTCGGCCGAGATTGGCCGGAAAACAGGCCGGAAAATCGAGGGGTGAGGAGGGGCTGGTTGTGTAAATTTATAATTTACACAATTGGTCCCTGGGGTTTTGATTTTATTATTTTATGTTTTTTAAATTTTATTTAGACTTTCAAAAATTGCAGAATACCCCCTGGACTTTATTATTACTATTATTTATTATTATTATTATTATTATTTTTATTATCATTATGGTCATTATTATTTAT
Source organism: Flaveria linearis (assembly GCA_024085815.1). Taxonomy (NCBI): domain Eukaryota; kingdom Viridiplantae; phylum Streptophyta; class Magnoliopsida; order Asterales; family Asteraceae; genus Flaveria; species Flaveria linearis. Next base: position 60,327 of record JABSNV010000290.1, on the reverse strand, counting down.
TATTATTGTTATTATTGTTCTATTATAATTATTATTATTATTATTATTATTATTATTATTATTATTATTATTATTATTATTATTATTATTTGCAAAAATACGAAATGTTACAATATACTTCTTCATCAATTTTCCCATGAAGGAAAGCACACTTCACATCCTTTTGATACACTATGAACTTCTTGAATGAAGCATAAGCTAGAAAGACCCTGATAGCTTCAATTCTTGCAACTGGTGCAAAACTTCATCATAGTCTATCCCTTCTTCTTGAGTATATCCCTGAGCAATAAGTCTGGCTTTGTTTCTCACGATTATACCCTCATCATCCAACTTGTTTTTGAAGAGCCACCTTGTTCCAATTGGATGCTGACCTTGAGGCAAGTCTACAAGGTTCTAGACCTTCTGTTTTCTGAATTGTTGTAGTTCTTCTTGCATAGCCTCAATCCAGCTATTGTCCTTTAGAGCAGCTGTAATGTTTGCAAGAACTGTCTGAGACAAGAAGCAGGTGAATAAGAAAATGTTTGCCACTCCCCCTTTGCTCCTGGTAGTTCTTGCATTCAGGTCTCCAATGATATTATCTGATGGATGAGACTTATGAATTCTGCTTGTTGAAATAGTATCAACTTGGATGGTGGACTCCAAATTTGAGAAATCCATTAAAACAGATGGATTCAACTGAGATGTTGAGTCTATGAAGTAATCAAATGGTTCATGTTCATTAGGATCAGCTTGAGCTTCAGTTGCTGCTTGGTCTTCTTCCGCAGGAAGTTCTACGGAAGCATTTTGTTCTTCCGTAGGAGTAACAGCAACATCTACGGATGGACATTGTTGATCAGCAGGCAAGTTTTGTTGATTCAACACATCCCCTCCACCCCTAGGATCAGCTGTTGAAACAGTATTTACATCTACGGATGATGAAGGATCATCTGCGGATGTATGTACATGAGCTACGGATGAAGGATTTGCTTCTCCGGAAGTATCTTCATGCTGCTGACTTGATTCTTGCTGTGGTGCAGTTGAAGAATGTGCCATTGGTGGATCAGCTGTCAGTGGCACTTCATTCAAACTTGGAGGAACAATGGATAGCATGTATCAGCAGAAACTGCATTGATCAAATATCCAGAGTTAAATGATTCAGTTAATGCATCTATATCAAATAACCAAGATGATCCTTTTACAGTTGTTGTAAACATGCATCTGATTGAAACGTGCCTAAAACCGAGGGTAAATCGTCATCTCTATACTCCTAAAACTAGTGGAACTCTTAATTTCATTTGAAACATACACGCACATCACATACGATCACCCTCCTCGGTCACGACCTGCATCTTAATCGAGGTCCATGTTCGAATCAAAAGAAACATTAGGAGTCTCTTCAACAATGTTATGTTCTGGAATATAAACTGTCACACCCCAACCTTGACGGCGGAAACGTCGAGGTGTGAGAGTTACGATTGTTCACAGCCACATAACGCTATTATTAGTTCCAAATATATTAATCAAGATTCAATTGTAACAATACAAGTAAATGTTCAAACAAAGATACATCTAGAATACAAGTATAAAAGGATCCAGATCATTCGTTTATTTCTTTAAGTCCAATCCTAAGTGTAATAAGCTTCAAAGAGTAACCTGAAACATGTTAAAAATAAAAGGTCAACATAAAAATGTTGGTGAGCATTCCATAGTTTTCGATACATAAGTATATAAAAGATGGCAATTCAAGTCATAAGTTAGTGAATAAAGTGATTAGGGATGTTATGAACAATGCATCAATCAAACCTTGACAAAGTTTTACAAGTTTCAAACGTGTACTTGGATCAACCAAGTTATAAGTATATACGATTAGCTAAGTGTACTTGGATCAACCAAGCAGGCTTGTCAGGCCCATAGATCTATGACGTCGCCAGGCTAGCAATAGTTAATGATTGTACATATAACGTCATAACATGGTAACCACAAAAGTTCAACTAACCACAACTTTACATGATGAAATGCCATAAAGTTTACAAGTCTCAAATAAGTTTACAAGTGCAATGATATAAGTTAACATGTTTCACCCCAAAGTGTGAAAATAAGAAAAAGGGGTATGGAAATACTCACATTGATAAAGGCATTACAAGATGATGTAAAAGATTAAAGTAAGATCCAAAAGATAATCCGAAAGTATTAATTACAAGGCACCTAAATATATATTACAAGATGAAGATTAATAATATGATTAACATTCAAATAAGAATTAGGGTTTTGATGGATTTAAGGGTTTTGATAAGTAATTATTTACATTTTGACGCCATTAGAAGAATTATATATTTAAGTATTTTAGATATGACTTTAAGTATAAACTAGGTTATGGTACCGCGCGTTGCCGCGGCTATGCGAGTTTTAACGTAACCTTAAACCAAAATCAAAATGAAGGTTTAAAACCATAAAATCAGGACAATACACAAGTAAAACACACCAAAACCCAAAATTCATAACACACAAGAACATTCAGAACCCAAAACTAAATCAAAGCCCGATAATAGTTACACAAAACAGACGAAAATCAAAGTCGCAAGAAGGCGACACAGTTCAATATAGGAAAACCGATGAAAATCGAAGCCCTAAAAAAGCAAACAAATGGAAAACCCAAACCTTAATAGGGTATCGATAACGAAAGAAAGAAAGTAAGAACCCGGAGAAAGACAACGCCAACAAACCCTATAAACGAACATAATCGAAACACACATCAAAGAGACGTGTCCAAACACTAAAAACTCACAAGAAAAACCTCACCCCTAAAACACACACACAAACAACAAAAACAAACAAAAAAAAAGACACTGCATAACAACAAAAAAAACCCACTTAAACACACACACACAAAAAAAAAAAAAAAAAACTCACCGACCAAACCTTTTAATAGTAATAGTAATATTAATAAGGTAATTATATCTTTATAATTGTTTAAAATAATAGGAATAACATATTGATTAATAAAAATTATTAATCTAAACCATTTGTTAAAGTATACTTTATAAGAAGATATATTTGTAAAAAAATTAATATTATTAAGATTTATTGTTTCATGTCTAATAATTATTTAATTATTTTAAAAGAAAACAATTTAAATATAAAAGATAGATAAAATAATTTGCCTTTAAAAGAATAACGTTTACACTAAATGATTTATTATTTATTATTTAAAATAAATAATAATTAGTAAGCTAAAACAAGAAAATAATCCAATTGTAATGTTTTGTTAAGATAAACAAATTTTAAAGTCTTATTTTATAAATTATTTAACTAGTTATATTATTTGTTTTAATAAAATAAAATAAGATGTTAAGATATTAAAAAATAAATTTTCAGAAATTTGTTTGATGTTTAAAAAAATATTTATAGTTTATAAAAATTATTTTTATATTTATTAAAAATTTTGTAAAATTAATATATGGCTGAAAAGCCTTAAAAATACATGAGGGTGCCCGGGTTCGAACCCGGGACCTCATGTTGAGAATGCAGAGTCTTAACCAGTGAACCAAGGCTCTCAGCCGCGGTTTCTCTTGGTTTTAATCGTTTTAAACACAAACAATTAGTTATCCCCAATTACTCAAGAACCCTAGAATCGAATTGAGTCAAATTGAACATAGATTTGATGTTGTTAATGAAATACACCATAGGGCTTTTGATCCCTAGATGAAAACAAGGATCTTGGTGTATGAAACTTACGTGATTGAGTTCAGTTTGATGGAGATGATGGGAAGAACAGTCGCGACGATGTGGATGATGATTCAAAGCGCAAACGTTGTTGTTAATCAAATTAACCTTGCAGATAGATTATAAGGTAGATAATGAACAAAAGCCCTCTGTCAATTGTGATTAATTTAGCTTCGAACATGGACCTCGATTAAGATGCAGGTCGTGACCGAGGAGGGTGATCGTATGTGATGTGCGTGTATGTTTCAAATGAAATTAAGAGTTCCACTAGTTTAGGAGTATAGAGATGACGATTTACCCTCGGTTTTAGGCACGTTTCGATCAGTTTCAGGTCGAATGAGTTCATAGTTTGAATGTAGATTACGGTTTTGAGTTGTGTTTGTTTAACGGGTATTTAATCCAAATTAGTTTGGGTGACTGATTCGAAACTGTCGTGCGACGATTAAGAACCGGTTTAATTGCACTTTAATCGGCCGTTTTTGGTCGATTGGTGGTCGCCGGAGAGGTGGCCGGATTGTGGCCGGGAATCGCGAGGGAGGGGGGAAAAGCATTTGGGTTTTTAATATAATTACACAAATGGCCCCTGAGATTTCAAGAAATTATCAACTGAAAATTAAAGTTTTGTTTTAGTTTTAACTAAATTACAGTTTAGCCCCCTGAAGATTTAGATTGTTATTATTTCATGTAAATACTTATTAATTACAAGTTAAAGTTATAAAACTTAGACTATTATTATTAATATTATTATCATTATCATTATTATTTATTATTATTATTATAATAACAATTATTTTTAAGATTATTATCACTTTAAGTTAAGCTTTATAATATCAACCAAACGTTTTAAACATTAAAAATATTATTTCTATTATTTAATTAATTTGTTAATCACCAAATTAATTATCAAGCATAATAAGTCCTCAAAGTTTTAAAATGGCATAAAAGGCCCTTTTAAAATTTAACGAAGTTAACTTTTAATTTTAACAAAAATATGAAATGTCACAATCTCCCCAACTTAAAATAATTTCGTCCCGAAATTAAGAATGAAATTAAATGAACAAAATAATTATAATGAAGGGTAAGTGTACAACGGACAATGTTTGACGTTTGATTATAGATGAACGCTTCACTTTATGGAATCTTACAAGATTCTTGACATAGTGTATGCCAACCCGAACTCTTCCAGTGAAATGCGAGATGCTTTGAGATTTAACGTTGGAAAACGATGACGAGTTACCGTGGTATGTTAGACTTATAAGCCACAACTTTTAGAATGTAATTTCGTTGTAAAGTGATGTCTTGAAATCAATAGAAGACCACAATGATAAGAAAAGTTAACCGTCGGGATTTAAGAATACCAAACGTCACTATATAAAACGATCTTAACGCATTTTTTGTAAATATGTATTTCTCCTTTGACCAACCATCAGTCTAAGAATAGTACGATATGTGAAGATTTTGGAATGAGTTCACGACGATGATTAGGAACATTATTAAAAGCAGAAAATGAATCGGTCATCCAAAATAATGATCGATGTTTTAACGTCATACCACGGTATACAAAATATTTGAAACAGATACAAGTAATTTTCTCGACCCGTTATCTGTAAGGCCCCGCTCCCGGGCGCCCTACTGTGGTGGTTCATCGCACATAAAACATACATAATGTATATAATCATAAAATAACGCAGCGGAAATGATAAAATATATATACATTCTCATTCATTAATAATAGTCATTTCATCATTGACTCGATTACAAAATGAAGCTTTCTCTACTTTGTCCCTCCTCCTAAGATCATACAGCGACCTCTAGAAGGGGTATCAAGTGCAAACATTTAAAGTTTATAATTTTTATACTAAAGAATATTCCTTAAATAGTTCCGTACATCGGAACTCTGACGGAATACTCTTGACACACACATGCAACATATTTCGTTGCATGTGCTACGCGCACGCATCTATGCGTGGCGAACTTATCAAAATCTAAAGAAGATTTCTTAAATAATCCCTTCCGGGGGAATACTCAAGAAATCTCATAATGGCATGCAACGTGATGAGTTGCGTGCGTTATAGACCCACAACGCATGACGTTGCATCATTATTAAATGGAGAATGCCATCCCAAAAGAGCTGAGTAGCCGCCTCGTGCCATCCCCAGCAACGCTACCTGCCAACTGGAAACACATAAAAAGTCAGCGTTGCTGAGTGAGTTCTAGTTTTAGAATAAAACATACTTTTACTTATTTAAAAGTATTCTTTCGTGCATGCATTCATACATTATACGTACACAGAGATAATATTCGTTATTATCTTCATCATTCGTTATCTTTAACTTCTCGTATGGATTCTGTCAGGCTTTACCCACTTCATAGCACTCGGCTATGATTACGGTGGTCGAATGACAAGAATCCCGTTCATACTTACTTGCGCACATTGAAAGGTGAATTGTACCAATACCATATGCTACACCCCAATCAGTCTTAGCTACCGGGCCGTAATCAACATATGACGGGAGCGTATGCCCGGTACTAGAGGTAAGCGGTAGAGGTACCATGACCATGGTCAATCACATAGAAGGACCAATCACGTTATTCAATGCTTGCAAGACATAATTCGTTCGTTCATTAATGCATGTATTCATCATCATTCATTCATTCGTTCATCCATTAATACATGCATTCATCATCGTGTTCCTCTTTCGTTATCTTCCACTTTACGTTACATAATACTTCGTTCGTTCGTTAATACGTAAAGTCATGGAAAGATATTCATTCATCATTATTATAGGAACACACACACACCATGCATACATCATCATACATAGCATCGTACATACATCGTCATACATTCATCGTACATGCATCGTCATACATTCATCGTACATGCATCATCATCATACCTACATCGTCATCATCATCATACATACATCGTCATACCTAACATCATACGTGCATCATCATCGTCATCATACATAACCTCGTACATACATAGCCTACATCATCAATCATCACTAGGCACTTACTATGCGTCATCCTGGTGCAGTAGCACTAACTGTCCCTCCAAGACCGTGAGGACTCATACTAGGACCTTACATAACATGTCGAGTCCACAATCATACCTTAGACGTATAACACAACATTATACCCAAACGGGTCATACATACATACGTCAGTAAACATGTTTATATGTGTTCCAGCCCCAAAAATCATTTAAAAACAGTAAATGAGGGGTCCTAGAACTCACCTGTGCTTGACAAGCAGCCTCTCAATCAAGCCTTTAAGACGCGGGTAACACTACACTGCCTGCAGATAAGTTAACACTCGAAAGAGTTAATTTCTGCCTAATTTCGCCACTAATTTCGCAGGTAGTTTCGCCGGTAATTTCGCCGGGCGAATTAGCAGTTTCGCTGCTAATTTCGCTGGGCAGCAATCCGCCAGTTTCGCTGGACAGATTCGCTACTTCGAGCGCCCAACTTTCGTTGGAATTCCCTAGTTTCGCAATATCTAAGGTCAACTTGGACATTGGCATAGTCATAAGCGAAACCATAGTTTCGCTCAGGCGAATATATAGTTTCGCTGAAGCGAAACTGTAACTTCGCTGTAGGTTCCTCCAGTTTCGCTGGACGAACTTACAGTTTCGCTGGACGAGACCTTAATTTCGCAGAACGAGCTGAAATTTACGAATCAGCTCGTTTTAGCCCAAAAATCCAATCCTTTCCACCCAAACCCTTGCATTATCATCCAGGAAGCTATTTCTAAGCTTCTTACACGTTGTATTATCCTAAAACGTGTGTTTTGGGCGATTTTTGCCACTAAAAACCCCAAAAACCCCAAACTCGGGTTTTTCACCAAATGTGGTAATTTAGATGCGTTTCTTACCTTGATTCTTGTAGTTTTGGAGTCCACAAACACTAGCCTTCGATTCTTGACCACCCGAGCTTCGATCCGGCACTTTCTCTCTCTACACTTTCTCTCTCTAGAATGGCGTTTGAGTGAAAATGAGAGTTGCTCGGCTGATCCATCTATTTATATGCCAGGCGTCCCCGGGACCCCAAACTCGTTAAACTCGTGACCCGGAGGGTTAACTTGGTGTAATACCCGCAACCACTCTATATTCATTAAATGGTTTTCATCCGAGCCCATCGCTATCATCCGACCCGATCAGAAAATTTTCCGGGCGTTACAAGTCCACCCCCCTTATTTAGGTTTCGTCCCCGAAACCTGTCACTCTTCGAACAGATGTGGGTAATGCTGTCTCATCTCTTCTTCAGTCTCCCACGTAGACTCCGATCCCTTCCTGTGCTTCCACTGTACGCGCACAAGAGGAACCACTTTGTTTCTTAGCCGTTTCTCTTTTCTATCAATGATCGCCACTGGTTGCTCCACATAGTTGAGCCGTTCGTCTACTTCGATATCCTCCAGCGGAACGACCATACCTTCATCGGCTAAACATTTCCTCAGATGAGATACGTGGAAGGTCGGGTGAATTCCACTCAGCTCATCTGGTAGCTCCAACCTATAGGCCACCTCTCCTACACGGGCGATAATTCGGAAAGGGCCTATATACCGCGGGCTCAGTTTACCCCGCTTTCGGAATCTAATAATTCCTTTCCAAGGCGAGACCTTCAACATGACCCGATCACCGACCTTGAACTCTATCGGTCTTCGCCTCTTGTCAGCATACGACTTTTGTCTGTCTTTCGCCGCCTTCATGAAGGCTTTGATCTTTTCTAACTTTTCAGTCGTTGCTTCCACTACCTCGACGCCTCCCAGTTCCTTCTGCCCAATATCTCCCCAACATACAGGCGTCCTACATTTCCTACCGTACAACATCTCGTAGGGTGGCATGCCAATACTGGCATGGTAACTGTTATTGTACGAGAATTCTGCCAACGGCAGGTGATCGTCCCAACTTCCTCCAAAGTCGATCACGCACGCCCGAAGCATGTCTTCGAGTGTTTGGATCGTCCTCTCAGACTGACCGTCTGTCTGGGGATGATATGCCGTGCTAATATGTAGCCTCGTTCCCATCGCATCATGGAATCTCTTCCAAAACTTGGAGGTAAACCGGGTGTCACGGTCGGACACAATAGACACCGGTACACCATGACGAGCTACAATCTCTTTGATGAATAGATCCGCCAATCTTTCAGATGAATACGTCTCGCGGATCGGTAGAAAGTGGGCACTCTTCGTCAATCGGTCAACTATCACCCATATAGCATCATACCCTTTTGGGGTACGTGGTAGCTTCGTAATAAAGTCCATGGTGATGTGCTCCCACTTCCACTCGGGTATATCCAATGGTTGGATCTTCCCGTACGGTTTCTGGTGCTCGGCCTTTACCTGTGAACAAGTCAAGCACTTACTCACATATTCCACCACATCACGCTTCATGCCTGGCCACCAATAGTCTTTCTTCATGTCTTGATACATCTTGGTAGCACCGGGGTGAATGGAATATCGAGTCTTATGGGCCTCATCCATAATCTTTCCACGTAGATCCCCGTACCGAGGAATCCACACTCGCCCGAATCGGGTCTTAACACCTAGAGTGTTCTCACCCAATTCTGTAACTAGACCTCTCATCCTTTCGGAGTTTAGACGATCTTCCTTCAAGGCCTCGTCTTGGAACTCCTTAACCTGCGTCATCACGTCTGAGGTCATAATCAGCTGGCAAGCCTTCACCCGAATCGGTTCGGGCCTTTCCTTCCGGCTAAGGGCATCAGCCACCACGTTGGCCTTACCCGGGTGGTAATGGATCTCACAATCATAATCCTTTATCAGCTCCAACCACCGCCTCTGCCTCATGTTTAGATCCTTCTGCTCGAAGAAGTACTTCAAGCTCTTGTGGTCCGTGAAGATGGTGCACTTGTCCCGTATAGATAGTGTCGCCAAATCTTCAACGCGAAAACCACCGCAGCTAGTTCTAGATCGTGCGTGGGATAATTGACTTCGTGAGTCTTCAGTTGTCGAGACGCATAGGCTATGTATGACCTTTCCGCGTTGCATCAATACGCAACCTAGCCCAGAATAGGATGCATCCGAATAGACCACCAAATCTTCATTCCCCTCGGGCAATGTCAAGACAGGAGCTTGGGTCAGTCTCGTCTTCAATTCCTCAAACGCATTCTCCTGTTCCCGGCCCCACACGAACTTTACGTCCTTGCGAGTCAATTTTGTCAAAGGTGAGGCTATCTTGGAGAAGTCTTGAATAAATCTCCTATAGTAGCCCGCCAGCCCCAAGAAACTGCGAATCTCGGTTGGCGTCTTCGGTGACTTCCATTGCATCACGGCCTCAACCTTTGCTGGGTCCACCGTTATTCCTTCTGCATTCACTACGTGACCCAGAAATTGCACCTCGCGTAGCCAAAGGCGCACTTGGAGAACTTGGCATACAATTTCTCCCTCCTCAACGTTTCCAATACTTCCCGAATGTGGTCGGCATGCTCTGTCTCGCTTTTCGAATAAATCAGGATATCATCGATGAACACAATCACTGATTTATCTAGCATTGGCCGGCACACTCGGTTCATCAAATCCATAAAAGCAGCCGGCGCATTGGTCAACCCAAAAGACATGACAAGAAACTCATAGTGACCGTAGCGCGTACGAAAGGCTGTTTTAGGGATATCCTGCTCCCTCACCTTCAGTTGATGGTAGCCCGATTGAAGATCTATCCTGGAAAACCAACTGGCACCCTGAAGTTGATCAAACAAGTCATCGATCCTTGGTAAGGGGTATCTGTTCTTCACCGTCAGCTTATTCAGCTCGCGGTAGTCAATGCACATTCTCATACTACCATCCTTCTTCTTTACGAACAGGACCGGAGCACCCCAAGGTGAGATACTGGTCTGATAAACCCCTTATCCAGCAGCTCCTGCAACTGCTCCATCAACTCTTTCATTTCCGTCGGAGCCAAGCGATACGGTGCTTTTGCGACAGGTTGGGCACCCGGTATCAGGTCGATCTGGAACTCGATCTCTCGGTCTGGTGGCAAACCCGATAAGTCTTCGGGAAACACATCTGGAAAGTCACACACCACTGGCACATCGCATAACTGTGGTGTTGGCGTCTCTACATTCTTTACATAACATAAGTAGGCGCTACATCCGCGCCTCATGCACTTTCCCGCCACCGCCATTGAGATCACCTTCGGAATTGTCGTAACTCGATCGCCATAAATCGTCACCGGACTTCCGTCGGTCGCCGTCAGTCTAATCATCTTTCTTCGGCACACGATATTCGCTTCGTAGGTTGCTAACCAGTCCATTCCTAATACTACATCGAATCCTCTTAGAGGCATCACATGTAACATGGCAGCAAACCTATGGCCCTCTAATTCTATAGTACAGCCCTCTATCACATCCGTAACCCTAGTGGACTTTCCAATAGCGGTTTCTACATCAAAGGACTTATCAAGGCATTTCCTCCTAACAGGCAGTTTAGCACAGAAGGTAGTAGAAATAAAACTTCTACTGGCACCCGAATCAAATAACACAGAGGCTAAAATTTGGTCTATTAGGAACGTACCGGACACAACATCGGGGTCCGTTCTAGCCTCCTCCTGCGTCATGGTGAACGCCCTAGCCTTTGCCCTCGGTGCTTCTCCTCCCGTCTTCTTCTCCCCTGAGCCCTCAGCCCTCGGCTTCTTACAATCTCTGCTCATATGACCACTTTCCCCACAGTTAAAACACTTGCCCATCCGGCAATCCCTTGATATATGTCCCGTCTTCCCACACTTAAAGCAGAGGTTGGATCCCCACTTACACTCCCCCGAGTGCTCTTTTCCACACTTACCACACTTCCTCACCCCAGCTCCAGACACGACCACTCGACGGTCATCTACCCTTGCCTTCTTGTTACTTGTCGAGGTATCACCTCGACCAAACCTCTTTCCCTGCCAACCCTTCTCTCCACCTGCCTTCTTTCCACCCTCAGCTTTCACCAACGCAGCTCTCTCATCGTACAACCTTCCCGCCAAATCCACCGCCGACCTAAAGTACTCGGTCGAGCGGAAATCAGATGCCAATGAATTTCGGCTGGCAACCCTTGAATATAGCGGTTGATCTTTCGGGACACCGGCGTCACCTGCTCTGGCACCAACAGCGCCAACTCGTTAAACTTAGTGGTATATTGTTGGTGGGTCATCGTCCCCGCCTCCATCTGCAGGAACTCTCTCTCTATTCTATCCATTTCCCGACGAGGACTGAATTCCTCGATCACCAACCTTTTCAACTCAGCCCACTTCATCTTCCCTATAGCCCTGCTACCCTCAGCTTGGACTATATTTTTCCACCAGCATAGAGCCGACCCTGTAAAAGAGTGGGTGGCAAACTTCACCTTCTTGTCCTCCTGGCAATCACTATATCGAGGACAGCTTCCATTTCCATCACCCATTGGTGAGCATCAGTAGCAGTACCAGACCCATCGAAAGTTGGGGGCTTGCACCTCATGAATTTCCCGTAATCACAGCCCCGGGCTGTCTCCCGTACCTGTTCTTCCTCCTCATCATCGGACAATACCGTTTCTGCCCCTGTCTGTTGTTGCCCACCGGAGGACTGATTTCTCCCCCGTCTCTCATCCTCACGTACTGCCTTTAACACTTCTGTCATTACAGACGGTAAGATCGTCTGCATAACTTGGTGCACCTCCTCGACAACTGCCTCTTTCACCGAGGCCCTAAAATCATCACTCTCATTCGTCCCCCCCGAGGGAGTAGTATTAGGTCCTTCGGGAACCTTTTTCTCTTGTCTAGGTCTTCCTCTTGTGGCTCGTGGTTCCACACCACTTCCGCCACTGCCTCCACCAAGTGGGGCTTTAGATGATCTACCACCGACCATCTTCTATCACACACTGAAAGGTTCAAATACCAACACGGTCATTCAAGGAAATAGCTCAGTTTATGTTAAGTACAGTAAGTTACTAATTACAGTGGCCAGTTGTGATTAGTCACTTACTCCACTTTTCGTACCCCAAGCATTACCTTTCCTGACTACACCGGTATCTAAATCTAGCAGCACACATAACCACGTTTCACATGCACATACTTTAATTAACTTTAAGAAAATACCTGATGGCACGCAGCTACTCAGATGGCATTCTCATTCTCCCTGTCCCATTCTCAGTTTAAGTTTAGGTTTATTATGAAAATTTTACCATTTTACTTAAACTTTTGCTCTGATACCAACTTGTAAGGCCCCGCTCCCGGGCGCCCTATTGTTGGTGGTTCATCGCACATAAAACATACATAATGTATATAATCATAAAATAACGCAGCGGAAATGATACAATATATACATTCTCATTCATTAATAATAGTCATTTCATCATTGACTCGATTACAAAATGAAGCTTTCTCTACTTTGTCCTCCTCCTAAGATCATACAGCGACCTCTAGAAGGGGTATCAAGTGCAAACATTTAAAGTTTATAATTTTTATACTAAAGAATATTCCTTGAATAGTTCCGTACATCGGAACTCTGACGGAATACTCTTGACACACACATGCAACATATTTCGTTGCATGTGCTACGCGCACGCATCTATGCGTGGCGAACTTATCAAAATCTAAAGAAGATTTCTTAAATAATCCCTTCCGGGGGAATACTCAAGAAATCTCATAATGGCATGCAACGTGATGAGTTGCGTGCGTTATAGACCCACAACGCATGACGTTGCATCATTATTAAATGGAGAATGCCATCCCAAAAGAGCTGAGTAGCCGCCTCGTGCCATCCCCAGCAACGCTACCTGCCAACTGGAAACACATAAAAAGTCAGCGTTGCTGAGTGAGTTCTAGTTTTAGAATAAAACATACTTTTACTTATTTAAAAGTATTCTTTCGTGCATGCATTCATACATTATACGTACACAGAGATAATATTCGTTATTATCTTCATCATTCGTTATCTTTAACTTCTCGTATGGATTCTGTCAGGCTTTACCCACTTCATAGCACTCGGCTATGATTACGGTGGTCGAATGACAAGAATCCCGTTCATACTTACTTGCGCACATTGAAAGGTGAATTGTACCAATACCATATGCTACACCCCAATCAGTCTTAGCTACCGGGCCGTAATCAACATATGACGGGAGCGTATGCCCGGTACTAGAGGTAAGCGGTAGAGGTACCATGACCATGGTCAATCACATAGAAGGACCAATCGCGTTATTCAATGCTTGCAAGACATAATTCATTCGTTCATTAATGCATGTATTCATCATCATTCATTCATTCGTTCATCCATTAATACATGCATTCATCATCGTGTTCCTCTTTCGTTATCTTCCACTTTACGTTACATAATACTTCGTTCGTTCGTTAATACGTAAAGTCATGGAAAGATATTCATTCATCATTATTATAGGAACACACACACCATGCATACATCATCATACATAGCATCGTACATACATCGTCATACATTCATCGTACATGCATCGTCATACATTCATCGTACATGCATCATCATCATACCTACATCGTCATCATCATCATACATACATCGTCATACCTAACATCATACGTGCATCATCATCGTCATCATACATAACCTCGTACATACATAGCCTACATCATCAATCATCACTAGGCACTTACTATGCGTCATCCTGGTGCAGTAGCACTAACTGTCCCTCCAAGACCGTGAGGACTCATACTAGGACCTTACATAACATGTCGAGTCCACAATCATACCTTAGACGTATAACACAACATTATACCCAAACGGGTCATACATACATACGTCAGTAAACATGTTATATGTGTTCCAGCCCCAAAAATCATTTAAAAACAGTAAATGAGGGGTCCTAGAACTCACCTGTGCTTGACAAGCAGCCTCTCAATCAAGCCTTTAAGACGCGGGTAACACTACACTGCCTGCAGATAAGTTAACACTCGAAAGAGTTAATTTCTGCCTAATTTCGCCACTAATTTCGCAGGTAGTTTCGCCGGTAATTTCGCCGGGCGAATTAGCAGTTTCGCTGCTAATTTCGCTGGGCAGCAATCCGCCAGTTTCGCTGGACAGATTCGCTACTTCGAGCGCCCAACTTTCGTTGGAATTCCCTAGTTTCGCAATATCTAAGGTCAACTTGGACATTGGCATAGTCATAAGCGAAACCATAGTTTCGCTCAGGCGAATATATAGTTTCGCTGAAGCGAAACTGTAACTTCGCTGTAGGTTCCTCCAGTTTCGCTGGACGAACTTACAGTTTCGCTGGACGAGACCTTAATTTCGCAGAACGAGCTGAAATTTACGAATCAGCTCGTTTTAGCCCAAAAATCCAATCCTTTCCATCCAAACCCTTGCATTATCATCCAGGAAGCTATTTCTAAGCTTCTTACACGTTGTATTATCCTAAAACGTGTGTTTTGGGCGATTTTTGCCACTAAAAACCCCAAAAACCCCAAACTCGGGTTTTTCACCAAATGTGGTAATTTAGATGCGTTTCTTACCTTGATTCTTGTAGTTTTGGAGTCCACAAACACTAGCCTTCGATTCTTGACCACCCGAGCTTCGATCCGGCACTTTCTCTCTCTACACTTTCTCTCTCTAGAATGGCGTTTGAGTGAAAATGAGAGTTGCTCGGCTGATCCATCTATTTATATGCCAGGCGTCCCCGGGACCCCAAACTCGTTAAACTCGTGACCCGGAGGGTTAACTTGGTGTAATACCCGCAACCACTCTATATTCATTAAATGGTTTTCATCCGAGCCCATCGCTATCATCCGACCCGATCAGAAAATTTCCGGGCGTTACATTATCCCACATAAGTTAATATGAAATTAGCCAATCGGTCTATAATGCACCAATTGTCATCATGACCTCTAAGATAGAAGCATTTTAGTTGAAAGAAAAGTTAAACAGGAGATCCATAGGATCACGAATGTTAGGTCTTGTCATATGTGAAGGTAAGACACTTGGACATATACCAAGTTATGTCTTTTATTTTATGCCAACCCATGACTACAAGTTACGAAGGTTTATGAACCTCGACGTCACAATGTAAATAATAACGAGTCTCGTTGATCGAAATCAAGATAGAGTTTTAAGGATTTCCAAGGTTACAGGTTCGAAAGCGATTCAAGAAGTAACACAAACAATAAGAAAGGTATTTGTAACCATGTTTTGCAACGTAACAAATTTCAAATGCAGATTGCATACGTAATTCATCAAACCCATAAGTACAGTCGAGAATATTCGTATGACTAGAAAGACATAATCACAAGTTGATAACGTCTTTATTTAGCAGAAAGATTGTTTAAGAAAGCTACCATCACTCAATCATGTGTTGATATCTCAAAGTGAAAGTTGATAAGTAAGGAATAAATGGTTTCATATAGCTAGATCAAATCAAAACATGAAGATAAAGTAAAAGGAATCGATTTAAGAATTTACATGCTCCAAGCTCGGAATCAAAATCAACCTAAAGCGACCGGGTCTCCTTTCAAGTTCAGAGATCATGTTTTGGCTTGATAGGTCGAAACACTAACATTATTTCACCCTTCAAGTTACTACATGCTTCTCGTCACTTGATTACAACTTTGGTAAGTTGAAGATCAAGACATGAGAATAGTCATCAAGGTGTGGTTTTCACTCCTAACTTGATGGTGTATTCCCAGAGTATGACCCCTAACTTACCAACCAAAAAGTTCGATCCCAACTCATTGTTAAGGATCCACATAAATAAACGAGGTAACTCACCATTAAGGTAAGGGACGTCTCCACTATCTTAACGGTGAAGTTTTACAAAAAAAATATAATAGGATGAACTTCTTCATCAAAATCCAGAATTCATTCCTACTTTGATGAGGTCGTTTCATTTGAGAAAATACAATCCATAAGAATGAAATTATCATCAAGGTATGGAATTCACGCCTATCTTGATGATTGAATTTCATAATAACAAGAAAACAATCGAAGATTGACATTTGTCACCAAAGTACGGGTTTCAATCCTATTTTGGTGAGATCATGTCATTTGTGAAATGCCATTCCAAAGAAGATAATTGAAGTCAATCCTCAAGATAAGGTAATCACTCCAATCCAGAGGATGAAATTTCATAAAACACATGATTAGAAACCATTTATCGAAACGAATAGAGAATCATCAAAGTAAGGGAATCACCCCTGTTTTGATGAGTTAGAATCATTTAGGAGATACGAATGTTCTTAGTCATAGGTTGACTTACAAACTCTTACATCTCCCATGGTGCAAACGATATGAAGTTTGACATAACAGCGGAAAGGAAAGAATATCAATTAAAAAATTCGGGAAATTTCAAGTTACATCAATGTAACAAAAGAGAAAATCATGTTTGCAAACTTAAGATCAAAGTTCGAGATAGCAGAATTTGTTATGATGGTGTTCAAATCTTGAATAATTTAAATTAGTAAGACAAAATCAAGGACAAGAATGATTCGACATCACAAGGAGATATGAACATTCGATTCACAATCGAAGGGAATACATGGACTTCTCAAGATATGAGGTCAGCCATAGCCTTACTGAAGACACGCGTACTTATAAGTGGTAACAAAGTTATAATTAGTTTATTCGATCATTAAGGTGAGTGACCACTTATAATATTTGAGTTAACAAAATTAACATTCAATTAGCAAAGTATCCCGAGATGTAGGAATTCCACCTACAACATTGAATGTCTTTAGTTATGGGACACACCCTTAGGAAGAATTTGAAAACCATAAGTAACGATTTAAAGTTTTAAAGATCATTCGGTTTAGATTCCCAATATCTTTGGGTATAACAAGAGTCATGTACACGTTGATCAAGATATAGAAATAGCTACATGAAACGCCTAAAGTGTAACGATGTTTAAACGTAGGAGTTGAAAGGTAAGACGAGTTCAATATCACAGGAACATTATGTATGATAAGAATGAGAAGAAACCAGTTCAAGGAATCAAAGATTTTTAAGATACAAAGAGGATGGTTCCATTTAGTAACGCATTACCATTTTGAATCATTGACACGTCAAGGTAAATTGACCCACTTGCCTTAGAGACTTGTGTATGTTGACCATAGTTTATCACTCATCCCAGAAATCTCCAGGTAAGCATAACTGGTCTCGCAATGAGATTATACGATATGCTTGCCTTAGCCCGAAGGCCTTTTGCCAGGAAATCCAGAATACAGGTGTCTATGTGTCACACAAATTTCTTAGGTTCATGAAATCAAAACCTTGATGAGATTTTCATAGATTAGACATAGAGTCTAATGAATTAATCCCACGATGATAAGTGTAGATTCCACATGTCGCTGAGAATAGGTTTAGGAGGTTCATTTGTCGGGGAAAGTCAAAGAGTCAAAGTTAAGTTTAGGAGACAAGTAACTAAGTTTTAAGCACACATAAGGCAATCCTATGCTAAGGCATCAAGTTGCATAAAAGGCATAGCATTATGTAGCACGCAAACAATAAGTAAGCATAAAAGTATAATGATCTTTCTATGAGGTTCATGCATAAGCTATAGTCTAGGTCACCATTTCTAATAACCTAAATCCCTATAGTTATGGGCTCTGATACCAGGTGTGAGAGTTACGATTGTTCACAGCCACATAACGCTATTATTAGTTCCAAATATATTAATCAAGATTCAATTGTAACAATACAAGTAAATGTTCAAACAAAGATACATCTAGAATACAAGTATAAAAGGATCCAGATCATTCGTTTATTTCTTTAAGTCCAATCCTAAGTGTAATAAGCTTCAAAGAGTAACCTGAAACATGTTAAAAATAAAAGGTCAACATAAAAATGTTGGTGAGCATTCCATAGTTTTCGATACATAAGTATATAAAAGATGGCAATTCAAGTCATAAGTTAGTGAATAAAGTGATTAGGGATGTTATGAACAATGCATCAATCAAACCTTGACAAAGTTTTACAAGTTTCAAACGTGTACTTGGATCAACCAAGTTATAAGTATATACGATTAGCTAAGTGTACTTGGATCAACCAAGCAGGCTTGTCAGGCCCATAGATCTATGACGTCGCCAGGCTAGCAATAGTTAATGATTGTACATATAACGTCATAACATGGTAACCACAAAAGTTCAACTAACCACAACTTTACATGATGAAATGCCATAAAGTTTACAAGTCTCAAATAAGTTTACAAGTGCAATGATATAAGTTAACATGTTTCACCCCAAAGTGTGAAAATAAGAAAAAGGGGTATGGAAATACTCACATTGATAAAGGCATTACAAGATGATGTAAAAGATTAAAGTAAGATCCAAAAGATAATCCGAAAGTATTAATTACAAGGCACCTAAATATATATTACAAGATGAAGATTAATAATATGATTAACATTCAAATAAGAATTAGGGTTTTGATGGATTTAAGGGTTTTGATAAGTAATTATTTACATTTTGACGCCATTAGAAGAATTATATATTTAAGTATTTTAGATATGACTTTAAGTATAAACTAGGTTATGGTACCGCGCGTTGCCGCGGCTATGCGAGTTTTAACGTAACCTTAAACCAAAATCAAAATGAAGGTTTAAAACCATAAAATCAGGACAATACACAAGTAAAACACACCAAAACCCAAAATTCATAACACACAAGAACATTCAGAACCCAAAACTAAATCAAAGCCCGATAATAGTTACACAAAACAGACGAAAATCAAAGTCGCAAGAAGGCGACACAGTTCAATATAGAAAAACCGATGAAAATCGAAGCCCTAAAAAGCAAACAAATGGAAAACCCAAACCTTAATAGGGTATCGATAACGAAAGAAAGAAAGTAAGAACCCGGAGAAAGACAACGCCAACAAACCCTATAAACGAACATAATCGAAACACACATCAAAGAGACGTGTCCAAACACTAAAAACTCACAAGAAAAACCTCACCCCTAAAACACACACACAAACAACAAAAACAAACAAAAAAAAAGACACTGCATAACAACAAAAAAACCCACTTAAACACACACACAAAAAAAAAAAAAAAAAAAAAAACTCACCGACCAAACCTTTTAATAGTAATAGTAATATTAATAAGGTAATTATATCTTTATAATTGTTTAAAATAATAGGAATAACATATTGATTAATAAAAATTATTAATCTAAACCATTTGTTAAAGTATACTTTATAAGAAGATAATATTTGTAAAAAAATTAATATTATTAAGATTTATTGTTTCATGTCTAATAATTATTTAATTATTTTAAAAGAAAACAATTTAAATATAAAAGATAGATAAAAATAATTTGCCTTTAAAAGAATAACGTTTACACTAAATGATTTATTATTTATTATTTAAAATAAATAATAATTAGTAAGCTAAAACAAGAAAATAATCCAATTGTAATGTTTTGTTAAGATAAACAAATTTTAAAGTCTTATTTTATAAATTATTTAACTAGTTATATTATTTGTTTTAATAAAATAAAATAAGATGTTAAGATATTAAAAAAATAAATTTTCAGAAATTTGTTTGATGTTTAAAAAAAATATTTATAGTTTATAAAAATTATTTTTATATTTATTAAAAATTTTTTAAAATTAATATATGGCTGAAAAGCCTTAAAAATACATGAGGGTGCCCGGGTTCGAACCCGGGACCTCATGTTGAGAATGCAGAGTCTTAACCAGTGAACCAAGGCTCTCAGCCGCGGTTTCTCTTGGTTTTTAATCGTTTTAAACACAAACAATTAGTTATCCCCAATTACTCAAGAACCTTAGAATCGAATTGAGTCAAATTGAACATAGATTTGATGTTGTTAATGAAATACACCATAGGGCTTTTGATCCCTAGATGAAAACAAGGATCTTGGTGTATGAAACTTACGTGATTGAGTTTAGTTTGATGGAGATGATGGGAAGAACAGTCGTGACGATGTGGATGATGATTCAAAGCGCAAACGTTGTTGTTAATCAAATTAACCTTGCAGATAGATTATAAGGTAGATAATGAACAAAAGCCCTCTGTCAATTGTGATTAATTTAGCTTCGAACATGGACCTCGATTAAGATGCAGGTCGTGACCGAGGAGGGTGATCGTATGTGATGTGCGTGTATGTTTCAAATGAAATTAAGAGTTCCACTAGTTTTAGGAGTATAGAGATGACGATTTACCCTCGGTTTTAGGCACGTTTCGATCAGTTTCAGGTCGAATGAGTTCATAGTTTGAATGTAGATTACGGTTTTGAGTTGTGTTTGTTTAACGGGTATTTAATCCAAATTAGTTTGGGTGACTGATTCGAAACTGTCGTGCGACGATTAAGAACCGGTTTAATTGCACTTTAATCGGCCGTTTTTGGTCGATTGGTGGTCGCCGGAGAGGTGGCCGGATTGTGGCCGGGAATCGCGAGGGAGGGGGGAAAAGCATTTGGGTTTTTAATATAATTACACAAATGGCCCCTGAGATTTCAAGAAATTATCAACTGAAAATTAAAGTTTTGTTTTAGTTTTAACTAAATTACAGTTTAGCCCCCTGAAGATTTAGATTGTTATTATTTCATGTAAATACTTATTAATTACAAGTTAAAGTTATAAAACTTAGACTATTATTATTAATATTATTATCATTATCATTATTATTAATATTATTATTATTATTATAATAACAATTATTTTTAAGATTATTATCACTTTAAGTTAAGCTTTATAATATCAACCAAACGTTTTAAACATTAAAATATTATTTCTATTATTTATTAATTTGTTAATCACCAAATTAATTATCAAGCATAATAAGTCCTCAAAGTTTTAAAATGGCATAAAAGGCCCTTTTAAAATTTAACGAAGTTAACTTTTAATTTTAACAAAAATATGAAATGTCACATAAACCCTATATGATTTAGATGTGGATGAATATCCAACAAAGAAATCATCATAGGCTTTTTCAGAAAATTTTCCCAATTGTTCTTTAGTATTTAACACAGACACATGACACCCAAAAGCTCTAAGATATCCTATAAAAGGTTTCCTTTTAAATAAGAGCTCATAAGGAGTTTTATTATGTTCTTTGACAATTAAAGTCCTATTTTGAACATTGCATGCTGTATTCACAGCTTCTGCCCAGAATGTGATGGGCAACTGAGAGTCAGCTAGCATTGTTCTGGCTGCTTCTATGAGAGTTCTATTTCTTCTTTCAGCCACTCCATTTTGTTATGGAGTTCTTGGTGCACTGAATTGCCTTGCTATGCCTTTATTCCTGCAAAAAGAATCCAGTTCAGCATTAACAAATTCAGTCCCATTATCACTCCTGACAATTTTAACTTTTAAATCAAGTTGATTCTCAATCTTGATCACAAAGTCCATTAATATTTCAGATGTTTCACTCTTATGTTTTAAGAAAAATACCCATGTGAATCTAATGAAATCACCTACTATCACCAAGCAATATTGCCTTTTTCCAATGCTCATCATATTGGTTGGACCAAAAAGGTCCATGTGAAGCAATTTGAGTGGTGTAGTGTTAGTATTGATTAATTTGGATTTATGAGACACTCTATGTTGTTTCCCTTTGTAACATGAAGAACAATGATTTGAACAATGAAATTCTTTCATTGGTAATCCAATGACCAAGTCATTTTTCACCAATTTATTCATGTTCTTCATGTTGGAATGAACAAGCCTTCTATGCCATAATTGTGATTCATCTTCTAAAGACTTAGATAACAGGCATGTCTCATGGCTGGTGAGTGTTGTGTTGTTCATATCCAAAACATAAGTGTTTCCTTTTCTTGATGCTTTAAGAAGGATCCATTCTGCTAGAACTGCAAAACCTAGCTTAAGAATGTAACAATTAGTGTTATCAAATAGTGTTGTGTAATTTTGATCACAAATTTGAGATACACTAAGTAAATTGTACTGCAAATTTTCACAGTAATTCATTTTTTCAAATGTTAACACACCATTTGTTACCATTCCTTCACCAACTATTTTTCTTCCCTTCTTATCCCCACCAAATGCCACATAAGAGGCATGTTTATGTTTGAAGTTATGGAGAAGAGAACAGTTTCCTGTCATATGTCTGGAACAACCACTGTCAACATACCACTTGTTGTCAGCTCTCCATGATTGTTCCTGCACAGAAAAAGAAATCAATTAGAATTGACAACCAAAGCCTTAATTGTCTTGGGTTTGCCAGCCATGTCTACAATTGTTACTCCTTCATGAATTAATCTTGAAGTTTCAGTATTAATTGATTCTTTTTGATTTGATGGTGGTGAGGATGATTTTGTTGAAGATGATTCAGATTGTTGGATTTCTTCTTCCTTATCTGATTCTTTCTTTAACTTGTCTTGTTTTGGTTGATATTTTGATTTTGAGGATGCCCCTGAATTTCTGAAAGTTATTTCATCTTTCAATTTGGATTGAGGCACAGGAGTTCCGTTTTCAAAATTATCAACGAAATCATCAATCACTTCAGTCTTCTTATCTAACAGATCCACCTTTTTATGAGGTGTTTTAGACTGAATTGGTGCTTTCTTCTTCAAAGGCTTATCCGCAGCAGAGGATTTTTGCGTTGATCTTGGTTGATCTTTCTTCACCTTTGATTCTTTATTACTGTCAGAAGATTGAGAATCTGATTCAGATGATTCATCAAGTGACTTCGTAGTGCTCTTTTTCTTGTTTTTCTTGTTGAAATAATATTCCTGAGTTGAATGATTATTTTGTTGCAAATTGCACAATGTTTGTTAAAGTAGCAATCAGAAGTCATATGATTGTTCATATTACATATGGAATAGTAACTGCTGAAGTAGCAGTCATCTGTATTGTGATTCTTCATATCACACCATTTGCAATATTTATCTTCTGAATTGTCTTCAGATTCAGACTTCTTTTTCTTGTTCTTGTTGGCCTTCAACTCCGTTCCTGATGGATCACTTGATTTTTTCTTGCTAGGAGTTTCATCAGCTGATTCTTGTTTACCTTTGGCTGCTCTCTGTTGTTTGACATCCAACGTTTTTTGAGCATGTTTGTTGCCAGTTATTTTTGTCACCTCATCCGGAGATACGGCTTTACTCTTCCGCGGCTTTTCTACGGATTCAACAGTTTTTCCCTTTCGCAGATGTTCTACGGACTTGGCTGATTTTACCTTCCGTAGATATTCTACGGATTCTTCAGATTTTGCCTTCCGCAGATCTTCAACACTTGAATGTTTCTTGTGCTTGGTTGAAGTTTGTTGCTTCTTACCTTTATCTGAATGAGATAAAGGTACCTCCTTACTTGGTCCGCAGTGATCGACTTTGTGAAGGTTCAGTTCTTGAAGTCCTTCATTCAGTTCAACAATCCTTTTGTAGATAGTCTTCAGCATGTTTCGTTGCTTTAGAGGATATTGCAGCTTTGATTCTTCAAGAACTTTTGGAAGACCAGTTTCAACTTGAACATTCTTACCAATGTTCAGTTGATCAATTTAATGTTCATCAGAATTATCCAAGTCATCACATTTATCATAATCAAAATCTGAGTCATTATGTTTTAGTGATTCTGATTCAGAAGATTCAGTTTCACTCACCTCAGCTTCATTGTTAATATTTATTTCACTAGTTTTTATGTCAATTTTGGTGCTTGGCACAAAATGATTTGACAATGTGTTTGTCATTGTTTCAGGTAGAGTTGTGTAATTATCATTTATAGGTGGTGCAACAGCATTATAACCCAACCCATACCTATTTTTTGATTCAATATGAGAGTTTAACAACTTCTCATATGCTGAGATGATAGTTGAAAATTCTGAAGTTTCACTTCAGTAGATGCATGATCAGTCATGGATTTTGTTAAGGAAGTGGTCAGATGCTCAACTTGGGCTTTGAGGCTGTAATTTTCAGAAACATATTTTTCTAAATCCATTTGCAAAGAACTAATTTTGATTTGATATAATTTATGTTCTCTTAAATGGGATTCATTTAAAATCATGGTTTCTTTTACTTTGTCAGCCAACTGTTGAGCATGGAGTCTATAACGTTTAACTTCCTCAACACATGATGATGAACATAACCTGTCTCTTACCTCTCTGGCCATTGGAGGAACTTTGTTTTCCATATGAGCCATTAATGCTTGATTCTCTTCCAAGACTTCCTTCTCATACATACTCCAGTCACATGTTCCATCTTGAAGTATGATCAGTCCCGACTCCTTTGAATTACTCGGTCCTACTGATTCATTTGTGGCTGGTGGGGATGTATTTGTCAGCTGTGGTTGTCTAAGCAGAGATTTTTGAGAGGTTGGTTGCTGGTGCTGATACTGCTGATGCTGCTGAGGGGGTCTCATCTCCTGATGTGATTGTTGATTGCATTCTCTAGAAAAATATCCATAGAGATTGCACTTGAAGCATCTGACCTTGGACTTGTCAACACCAATCTTTGTTTTACTAGCTGCAGCCAGATTCTTGTTTCTCCTGAGATATTGCTTAGCTCTGTAAGCAATCATTACCATCTGGGCATTGTAGATCCATCTCTTCCACTACATCAGGATGTAGTTCTTCCAAGTCTTGTTGGCAAATGTTTGCTGATGTTAGTGAGCTTCCCAGGTATGCTTGAAAGCTAGAACTAAAAGCTACAAAGGCTGCTTTTTGTTCTTTAGAATCCAATATTACAGTGATTGGTTCTGACTGATTGTTTTGTTGAGAAGATTTTGTAGTTGCAGTAGTTGTCTCTCTTTTCTCAGCAGATCTTCCTTTTTCCTTTTGATTCTTACTTTGAGATGATTTCTTAGAGGGTTTAGAGGCATAGAAACTGACTTCCTCTTCATCATCACTCAAAGTACAAGAGTTATCACCATCATTATTTGAGATAAATGCACTTCCAGCATTTTTGGTTTCTTTGAAGTGATAAGGTGAGACATGAGTTCTCACACTCTTGTTTCTTGATTGTTCATCCATTTCAAGAGCTTCTACTTTAGCAACCAGTGTGTCTAGGCTAGTTGTCTTAAGATCTATGGTGTTTTTGAACATGGACACAGTCTGCTTCCAACTTTCAGGCAAAGTATGGAGCATCTTCTTGTTGAGTTTCTCAGTAGTATACTTCAACTCCAAGATGTTCATCTTAGTAACGAGTTGCATGAATCTATGGAGTTGTTAAGAAATTGACTCACCCTCAATATGATGAAAGGTTTCATATTGTGATCTGAGGGTGTCTTTCCTGATGCTTCTGATCTCATCACTCCCTTCACAGAGAGTGTGAAGTATCTTCTACAAGGTGTTTGCTGTTTTATAATTCTCACATCTGATTAATATCTCTTCCGGCAAAGCCATACTAAGCAAGCTGTATGCTTTAATATCAACTTTAACCTTTTTGACATCATCAGGTGATAAATCTTTTGTACTGATAGGCTGATTTTTGTCATTATAATCTGGCCCAAGAGTGGGTGGAATATGAGGACCTTCAGTAATGGACTCCCACAAGTTAGAATCAGTGTAGTTCACATGATTCCTGAACTTGATTTTCCAGGACTTAAAATCAGCTTTTGTTTTCAACTTTGTTGGTTGATATGATCCACCAAAAGTACTCATGTTTAATTAAACGTTATGAAACAAATCTTGAATGTTAAAGTAGACAAATCTATCAAAAACTCAGATCTAGTATTCAATTGATTTGAATATAGATCTAAATCAATCAAGCAATGAGAGAATGCTTGCTGAAAGATTAGTTGCTGAATTAATTGTTTAACAGACAATTAAACAATTTTTAATACTGATAGATCAATTGATCTAAATCAATGAGCACTTGGCTCTGATACCACCTGTGAATCCAAGGATCTCAATTCAGGAATTATCAGTATTAAAATAAAATCAAATTAATGATCGCGGAATTATCATTAATAGCTGTTTAATTGTGTTAATGATTATCGAAGAACACAAACACACGGACACAGCAAATACGAACACAATAATTCAAAAGTATTTCATTAATTATCAAGTAATGATTACAAAAGAATAATTATGAATAACTATGAACAATGATTTCTGTGAATCGAATTAATGTTGTTATTGATGTGACGGCGGCTAGGGTTGCACGATGATGTGGTGCTTGACAGCCGTAATATTGCTTGATTGTGTTTTTGAGATGTGAAACCTAGGACTCGTATTTATAGATGCTTTGAGTCGGTTAAGGAAACACCGGATCTGTTGGGATTTGTTATTGATTGGTTGACTTGTTTGACTTGTTGATATTTGAAATCATACAAGTGTTCTGATCTTCCGCAGGAGTCTTGCTCTTCCGTAGATGACTTGGTCTCCGCAGAAGTCTTGTTCTTCCGTAGGAAGTTTGTCTTCCGTAGAAGTCTTCACTTCATGTCATCCTTGATCATCCGCAGGGATCTTCACTTGAGTGATTTGCTCTTGTAAGAAACATATCTACGGATTAACATTATTGTTCATCCGTAGATGTTCTTACAATTGGCTAAATTCAGAAATCCTTCCAAGTATATTGATTTTTCCTGTCATCATAAAGCAACACATATATATACATGGGTTAACCTATATATTCAATGCACATATATATAGTGATGGTTAGTTATAATCATTAATTACAAGACTTGATTAAAGTTCTAAGCCTATACAAAATGATCTAGACCTATACTATCTAGATCCAACAGTATATATATGTATGTAGGGGATGGTTCCAATGAAAACCATATTATAATTGAAAACCAAGAAAACCACTTATTCACCATTGATCTTTTTAATCTATGGTTGAGATTAATTAATGGCATTTAAGTAATTAAATAAAATGTTATGAGAGTTTAAATATGCATTAAGGGCAAATTAGGAACAACACAAAATAATTAACTTGGTAACTACCAAGTATAATTAACAAGATTCCTAAATTTACTCCCATCTTCCATTTTTCTCTCACATCTTTCTTATATTTAATAAAAAATAAAATAATCAAATGTATTATTTTCTTTATTTTAAATTGAAAAATTAGATCATCATGTTTCATATAAAAACAAATAAACTAAAGAAAACGACTATCTATGCATTCGTAACATCGTGTTACGTATGCGTAACAATGTGTGTTATGTATGCGTAACATTGTGTGTTACATATATGTAACACTATCATACATATGTGTATCATTGTTAACGAATCCATATAAAAATCCAGAATGAGTTACACATATATATTAAACCAAAATATTTTTTAATGCTAAAAACGATTTCTAGAGTACATATATGTAACAGTGGAGTTACATATACGTACCAATACTTACATACATGTAACAAAATGTAGAAACAAAAAAACCATTGAAAACCCTAAAAATATATGTGTGTGTGAATACAAGTCCAACTTGCGTATACGTAACAAAAGAAGTACATATATGTAAACAAAAAACTTACCCATGCATATAGTAAAGTTATATAAACATTAAAACAATAGAGTTGCATATACGTATCTTGCATGCTTTGAATCAGCCATTGTCTTCTTCAATTCATCTTCTTATCACTCAAATATTCCTTGCCATCTAATAGAGTTACCAAAAAAATTTTAATGCTAAAAACAATTTCTAGAGTACATATATGCAACAACGGAGTTACATATACGTACCAATACTTACATACATGTAACAAAATATAGTAACAAAGAAAACCATTGAAAAGCCTAAAAATATTTATATATATGTGTGTGAATACAAGTTCAACTTACGTATACGTAAAAAAAGAAGTACATATATGTAAACAAAAAACTTATACATGCATATAGTTCATCTCATCTAAACAAAAACTTATACGTACATCATGAGTGGGTACATATATGTATCTTACCTAGTTTCCCATTTTCCATCCAGTTCATCTCCATCTTCATTAGGGTACATATACGTAATCAAGCTCATCATCATCATCATCATCTTCATCTGGACTTACATATACGTACGTCACAAGTGGGTACATATATGTATCTTACCTAGTTTCCCATTTTCCATCCAGTTCATCTCCATCTTCATTAGGGTACATATACGTAATCAAGCTCATCATCATCATCATCTTCTTCATCTGGACTTACATATACGTACGTCACAAGTGGGTACATATATGTATCTTACCTAGATTTCCATTTTCCATCCAGTTCATTGCCATCTTCATTACGGTTACATATACGTACCAGAGCAAGTTCATCATCATCTTCTTCTTCTTCATCTTGATATTACCAGTTCTATCCATATCTAACCCTATCCGTATGACTTTTCTAAAGACGAAATTAGATTACACTCATCATCATCATCATATGTATTTTCTAGTGACAAAATCATGTTGCAATTATTAATAGCGATAAATAACTTTAGATCATCTTTAGACGATAAAACGGAGACGATCTTGAAGTCCTCATACTGATTGAAGATTAACATAAACAGCAGATGCAATCGTTATGAAATAAAGAGGCAAGATGCATCCGATACGATGGAATAGTATCTGAACAACATACATAATTTTCAAAATCGTCATCATCTTCGAACTAGCAACCATAGCGGGTCTTCATTGAATCGCACGAATCAAATATCATGTACGGTTGTTGATGAACATACGAAATCATGGATCTCATGTAACAAACCTTTAAAAAATAAATTCAAGATGGCGATGGAGAAGAGTAAAATTTTGTTAAAAAATGTTGATGATGAACACCTCCTAAAATGATGATGATGAAGTGTAGACAATGGTGAATTAGTTGTTAATTATAATTATTCAACATCTTTTGTACAGAGATTTTGATGGAGGTGAATAAAACTTACAAGATGATTGATAAAAAATGATATTAGATTAAACTAATTCTAATTTGTGTGGAGAAAAATCAGAAATTTAGTTAATGCAATGAAATTTATCATAAATAACTTTTAACTAAAATTACAAAAACACTCTTTTAATTAAAACAATTAAAATTATTTTTAAAAATCTATGATTGGTTGATGATGGTTTTTATGGTTTTCATTTATAATCATGGTTTTCATTTATAATCATGGTTTTCATTTGATCCCTCCCCTATGTATGTATATATATATATGTGTGTGTATATATGTGTGTGTGTGTGTGTGTTTATAATTATATATTTTATAAAACATTATACATATTATTTAATTGTTTTTATCTTAATTTTATATATAATAATAACTATTTATAAAATATATTTAATTATAACTTTAACTAGGTTTGGGCCCGCGCGTTGCCGCGGCTATGCGAGTTTAGCGTAACACTAAATCAAAAGCAAAATGAAGGTTTGAAACCATAAAATCAGCAAAATACACAAAGTAAAACACACCAAAACCCCAAATTCATAACACACAAGAACATTCAGAACCCAAAACTAAATCAAAGCCCAACACCATAAACAAAATAGACGAAAATCAAAGCGCGGCACAGTCCTATATAGAAAAACTGACGAAAATCAAAGCCCCAAAAAAAGCAAACAAAAGGAAAACCCAAACCTTAACAGCGTATCGATAACGAAATAAAGAAAGTAGGAACCCGGAGAAAGACAACGCCAACGAATGCTATAAATGAACGTAAACGAAACACGCATCAAAGAGACGTGTCAAGAAACCAAAAAACTCACAAGAAAAACGCCACCCCCAAACCTCAAACCCGGTTATGTTTTATCTATAAATGGGCCAAATGGGTATAACAGGTCAAACGGGATGAAAGGTTATGCGATGCATAAAACCCCGTAATCAAATTATGCAAAAGATTTGAGATATTATTAACTGTAGAAGAATTTATTCAGATTGATCCTACCCATTTTTACCCGTAACTAAAAATGCCCATTTTGCCACCTCAAGTCCATTACAAAGCTCAGATTTACCTTATATACCATCCTACTGGACGTGAAGATGCTTTGTCATAAGATCGGCCTTGTTCTAAGAAAGCGTCCACGTTTAGTTAATCAACCAAAGATGGGCATCCTCCAGCAAGTTTCATTAGAACAGAAACGACCACCTCTTGTACGACATACATAAAGATTAAAAGGGAAAAACTATAGAAGTAAATTATATACTTGTTGATTGTATACCTTAGGATCTTGAACTACAAGAAGTGCAGGCCGATCACAAGTAAGCTCTTCAGCTCGAAGCCAACGAAATAGTTGTTCTTCGACGTTTAACATCATCGAGTTAAACATTTATAAACAATAATCGACGACTTATAAACAATAATCGACAATAGCAATCGTAAACAAATGAGTAGCAATCAGGGACAAATTATAATGTGCAGAATAAAAGAGTAGGTACCATTCACCATTGGAGCTCACCACAAATGATGCAAAATGTTCTGATGTCATGACTGCATTAGAACCAATAACAGGAACCAAGGCTGCCAATAATGTTCCCAAGACAACCTGCATAACAATACTAAGTGATGCGATGTAGTATAAAATACAATCAATCCAAATCGTTTTTGAAGTAAATTTACGTCGAGACGTAAAATAACTCGAACTTATAGTGCGTCTTTCCCAAAAGCAACGTAAACGGTTAATAAAAAACCCAAACAAACCATCAAGTTTAAAAAACGAAGTCTCAATCTAGGATGAGACAATCGGTTTAAATATAATTGGGTTGATTATGGGAAGATATATTTCAAAAAACCAGCTAAATCATTCTACTAAAAAAGGGGGTCAAACAGATCGAAGCTCATTCTACTCAAACGGGTCGAAAGGCACTCTATTTTAAAGAGACAGCTCAAATGGGTCAAGCGGGTTGAAAGTCGCCCAAAAAACCGTATTATTATGCATAAAACCTGCTAAAAACAGGTCAACTTAGTCAAACGGGTCAAAAGTCATTCTGTTCTAAAAGAAAGGTTCAGGAGTCACTGAAAATGTGTATTTTAATTCAATAGAACCTGCTAAATCTCTCTATTCAAAATATTAGATTTTCACATGGAATAAAATAAGTTTTGCAATCATACCTTGAGAGTATAATCAGTGACCACACTAGCTTCTTGACATTTGGTTGCAGCAGCCTGCATAACAACAAAACAATGATAATCTTTTTAAAATTTTGATCATAAAGGATTCAAGATGCATTTTCATGTTATATGATTTCTTAATTACATTCATGAAGATAGCAATATCTGGATCAGGCTTTATGTTTGCAGCTCTCTCCCTTCTTCACAACTCCGCTAACATATCTGCAATATTATTTGTATAAGTTGTGTTACACAAAAGCCTACAGCTTTTAAAACATAATCAATGAAACAGAAAAAATTAAAAACTAACCGTATCGTGATCCAACGCCTTGACATCTTGCAGAAAAATCCAGTGTTTCTCTAACAGTCATTTCTCCAATCTTATGGTTATACTTTCATCTAAGAGTGTTACTACCAATTCAAGAATTTCATAGCAATAACACAGACCACTACAAATTAATTAAAAAGATATGCTTTGTATAGAGTTGTTAGAAAGGTAAACTACAGCTTACTTCAGAAGGATCACTTTGGATGCTCTCTTTAATATCACCATTACTCAATTGTGCCATGCTCTTATTGTCTTCATTTATATCACCATTACTGAATGCTTTCTTATCGTCTTCATTCACATTTTCAGTTTCATCCAGTTTTTTTATCAGCTGGTCATTTTCTTCCTTGTCCCTAGCTTTCTCCGCCTAGTAGTATATCAGCAACGAATAACCAAAAACCATGTTATGCACATAACAAAAAAAAAGATTCCAACAGTAATAAAGAATTGTTATATGTTCATTGATCACAACCTTGAAAAATTTACTCTTAGATATTATCTCATCATACACCTCCTTTTTACTCTTCTGCCTCTGTAATAATAAAGACACCATGTTAACCGAAAAAACAATAGAAAACAAAACACCATATCAGCATTCAAAATAATCCAACTCATCTCACATTTACCTCTTCTTTTGGTTCAGTTGCATGATCGCCAGGGGTGCCATGAGCAGTAAGCTGTTTCAAGATGACAGACCTCTCTGTAGAAAAATAAGAATTATGTTAAATCACATAAACGGTCAGTAAATGGTATCGCGGTCTCTCATATACTAACTAATTAGTGATATTTACTAACAAATCCACTAAAACATGAAAGAGCATAAACGTAAACTACTAAACTTACTCTCAGCCTCTGCTGC
Organism: Flaveria linearis; assembly: GCA_024085815.1. Classification (NCBI taxonomy): domain Eukaryota; kingdom Viridiplantae; phylum Streptophyta; class Magnoliopsida; order Asterales; family Asteraceae; genus Flaveria; species Flaveria linearis. The sequence continues at coordinate 27,554 of JABSNV010000290.1, read as the reverse complement.
CTCTTTATCTTCCTCATCAAACGGAACTTCATCATCAAAATCATCTCTTTCAGGATACAAGCTACCCTCTTGATCCCCATACTCATCTTCTTCCCCATCAGATAGATTATACCTGCCTTTCTTACCAAGTTTAACCTAGAAAAAAGATTAACAAACTAATCTTTACATACAATACAAAGAACACAAGCAAAGAGCTTTCGCCGTCTACGATCTAAAAACTCCTAAAACAAACATGAAACTTCACTTCGAATAACAATTACCCGCAATTCTCGTTGAGTTCGAAGAATGGCCTTATCAAACTCACCAAGATCCTCATTCTGCTCCCCGATTCGCTTGTCCACAAACACTGATGACTTACCACTCCTTTCATAATCTTTCAGCAATGTCTTCTTCCTCTGCACATTGGAACATCACAATCGGAACTTCTTTCGTGGGTTCGTGGAGAACCGGGTGACCCTTCAAGAATTTCATAGCAATAACACAGACCACTACAAATAATTAAAAAGATATGCTTTGTATAGAGTTGTTAGAAAGGTAAACTACAGCTTACTTCAGAAGGATCACTTTGGATGCTCTCTTTAATATCACCATTACTCAATTGTGCCATGCTCTTATTGTCTTCATTTATATCACCATTACTGAATGCTTTCTTATCGTCTTCATTCACATTTTCAGTTTCATCCAGTTTTTTTATCAGCTGGTCATTTTCTTCCTTGTCCCTAGCTTTCTCCGCCTAGTAGTATATCAGCAACGAATAACCAAAAACCATGTTATGCACATAACAAAAAAAAAGATTCCAACAGTAATAAAGAATTGTTATATGTTCATTGATCACAACCTTGAAAAATTTACTCTTGGATATTATCTCATCATACACCTCCTTTTTACTCTTCTGCCTCTGTAATAATAAAGACACCATGTTAACCGAAAAACAATAGAAAACAAAACACCATATCAGCATTCAAATAATCCAACTCATCTCACATTTACCTCTTCTTTTGGTTCAGTTGCATGATCGCCAGGGGTGCCATGAGCAGTAAGCTATTTCAAGATGACAGACCTCTCTGTAGAAAATAAGAATTATGTTAAATAACATAAACGGTCAGTAAATGGTATAGCGGTCTCTCATATACTAACTAATTAGTGATATTTACTAACAAATCCACTAAAACATGAAAGAGCATAAACGTAAACTACTAAACTTACTCTCAGCCTCTGCTGCCTCTTCATCTTCCTCATCAAACGGAACTTCATCATCAAAATCATCTCTTTCAGGATACAAGCTACCCTCTTGATCCCCATACTCATCTTCTTCCCCATCAGATAGATTATACCTGCCTTTCTTACCAAGTTTAACCTAGAAAAAACATTAACAAACTAATCTTTACATACAATACAAAGAACACAAGCAAAGAGCTTTCGCCGTCTACGATCTAAAAACTCCTAAAACAAACATGAAACTTCACTTCGAATAACAATTACCCGCAATTCTCGTTGAGTTCGAAGAATGACCTTATCAAACACCAAGATCCTCATTCTGCTCCCCGATTCGCTTGTCCACAAACACTGATGACTTACCACTCCTTTCATAATCTTTCAGCAATGTCTTCTTCCTCTGCACATTTGCAACATCACAATCGGAACTTCTTTTGCGGGTTCGTGGAGAACCGGGTGACCCGCTTGCACAATACTCGGTAGATCCGGTATCTTCTTCTTCTTCCCCAAGCCGTACAACCAGTTCGCCGGAGTTCTAACAGCAATCGAAACTTCTTTCGCGGGTTCGTGGAGAACCGGGTGACCCGCTTGCACAATACTCGGTAGATCCGGTATCTTCTTCTTCTTCCCCAAGCCATACAACCAGTTATCGCCGGAGATGGTGAGGGTGGATCGGAGATGGGAGGACGTTTAGGGCTCAGAGATGAAGGATCCCCTTTGTCTGGCACTGTGCCCACCGACAAAAGGGATTAAATAGAATAGAAATTCCCTGGATGTTTACTATTGCCGTTTTCTTGTAGTTGACTTATAAAGTATCATTTGAATAGGTGAATATTCTTACTATAATAAAAAAGTAATCAGGGAGATACGTAGTAGAACCACGTTCATGATCACCAAAATAGTTTATTCTCTTTCTATTAAACAGTAACACTAATTACTAATAATAATATTTAATTTTTTTAAATTAAAGATAGTTTTTTAATAAATTAAAAGAGAAATCTATTTATTAATGTTATTTTTAAAGAAATAAAATTTAAAAAGTAATTATTTTTTTCTAAAATATCAATCTCTTTTAAAATTATGAAATATTTTAAATTTGATGTTTTTAAAAAGTTAATATTTTATAAACCAAATATAATTAAAATTAGAAGTTACAATAAAAAATTTTAAAATTATATTTTTTAAAACGGATTGTTTGGAAACAAAAATTTAATTTATTCCGAAAAAAAAAGTTTAAAAGTAAAATTTTAAAAAAATGATATCATTGTTTTAGTATTTTTAGTCTTTACTCATTATTTAATTTTAATCATATCTCATTTTAAAGTATCATATTAATAAATTTTCATTATCTTTAATAGTTTTTTATTCAATCCGTGTCATAAATAAATTTAGTAAAAATAGTTGAATATAATTAAGAATTTTGTATTGTAACTCACAAGTTTTTCCTTTCAAACAACAATATCTTTTTTTGACCTTAAACCCACTCTTACCTAAATTCAAATTTAAGTAGTCTTCAAAAAATCTTACTCTTACTCTTCAAAAAATCTTACTCTTATCAATATACTAATAATTTAAATGACTACTAATACTAATTAATTTACTTTGTTCCCAAATTATTTCCCCGAATTTCCCAACTGTTGTGCGAAATCCAAATGTACAAAAATCAAAGCGAAGAGCACAAGTTTCTTTCCATGCTAAAATTCATGTTTTAGTGGTTGTTCATAGTGCATGACAAGCTGCAAAAAGGAAACCATGGTAAAACGGGCTTTTTCTTGTCTCCCACTTTCTATTGTCAACTACACATGTTTGGTTAAAAATTCAATTCTTTTTCAAGTAGTTTGTCATCTTCATGTTTTATATTATTGGTAAATTGTATGTACACAGCTATATTTGTTTCATTTTTAATTTTAACAGATTACTATTTTTACTCATTTCTAATTTTTATAAATGAAAGAGGTTCAAATACAAAGTGTATTTTTGCTACAAAGTATAAGAAAACACAATTAGTTAAAAATCACAAAAAAAAAATTATATCTCACAATCTAAATTGAATTTCAAAAAAGTATTCCGAGCTTTTGTTCCCCTAGCACTCCTCACTAAAAAAATAATCGATAAATAAAAAAATAAAAAATTAAAGTTTTTTATGGTGTTATTTATGAAAGACACAATGACGTCATTGTGTCATTATGAAATACACAATGACGTCATTGTGTCTTTATGAAAGACACAATGACGTCATTGTGTCATTATGAAATACACAATGACGTCATTGTGTCATTATGAAAGACACAATGACGTCATTGTGTCTTTATGAAAGACACAATGACGTCATTGTGTCATAAAAAGACACAATGATTTTTTTTTATTTTTTTATTTTTTTTCCTGAAAGAGGACGACGAGAGGAACAAAGACTCTGAATTACTTTTTTACAATTCGATTTATATTGTGAGATATAATTTTTTATGAATTTTTTAGTCTTATTGTGTTTTCTCATTCTTTGTAACAAAAATACACTTTGTAGAATAAACTCACCCTTATAAATAATTTGCATAATATTAATTGTAGTAAGGATTTTATCATGCCATTCACAAATTTAATAGATGTCAACCATGATTATCTTCTTTTAACGGATTATGAATGACTAGCTTTAGTTACACGTGTATTACACGAGAGGTGGAGTGTTACTTATTAAAATAACATAAAAACATAAATAAAACTAAATATATTATTACACGGGTTGAAAAAATAAAATTGATTAGTTATTGATTTTTATTTATATAATATTAAGTTAGTAAACCCGTGTATTAAACGAGTTAAAAAATAAAATATTAATTATGATGAAACTTTATGAAGTAATAAATGATATTTTAAAATAAGATATGATTAAAATTACATATGAGTACTAATTATAAATAATAATTTTAATTTTTACTTCAAAAAAATTTAACCAATTTTTCCAAACAAACCTTATTAAAAATATCATTTTTAAAAGTTTTTCATTATAACTCATAATTTTAATTATTTTTAGTTTATAAAGAAGTTTACTTTTTAAAAACATCAATTTTAAGATATTTCGTATTTTTAAAAACGTTTGATGTTTTAGAAAAACTCTTATTTTATAAAAATTTATTTTCTAGAAATAACATTAATAAAAATACATCTTTTCTTAATTTATTAAGAAATATTTTTAATTTAAACAGAATTAAAATTATTTAATTGTTAATTTAGGTAACTATTTAAGAGGAGAGAGATACGGAAAAAACAAACTTAGGGGCCTAGAAATATGACAAATGTCCCCTATAGTTACTCTTTTAGTATTTTATATAGATTACAAACTTAAATATAATTAAAAATCATATTATTATAATAACAAATTAACACTCCTATTCCAACTTTTTTTCCAATTCTTATTCACTAACAAATTATTACTAACCAAATTACAATGAAAATGTAACAATACTACACACTATGTCAATATAACACAACTAAAGTAGATAATGTAACACAAAGTATGCCAGGCTTCCGTCTTTGTGCCACTTCTTCTTTCTTTAATGATTTCATTTTTGGTGTTAAATCTAAAAGTTTTATTTTAGGCATGTGAATGTAGAAAAAAGATCATATGACTAATTTAATTTGGCACTTCTGTTGCATGTTACAATTTTTATCACCTTCTCTTTTGGTGTTAGATGTAAATATAAAATGTATAGGTTTGATGATAACTTCTATATTACACTTATGGTTGGTTTTGATACAATAATTGTTTGTTCATCAATACAATAGCGCTTGGTGAAAAAATATTAAGTTTGTAAGTTGAACATGTATATCAATTGTGAAACTTCTATATCAAATCAGTTTTGTTGTTAGCATATAGAATACATGGCTCTTAGCAACGATTAGCATAATTTTTTTTTTTTTTTGTATTTATATTTAGTAATTTTTCCGGAAGTTGAACACTCGAGCAACTAGTTAAAGCTGATACTTTCAACAAAACATCTAACCACAATCATTGTTTACACTGCAAACTATATATCAATCTTCTCCAACAAAGAACAAGTTTCCAGAATCAGTATACCCACAAGCATTCGAGAAAGACCATGAGATCCTGAGCCCCAAATCTTATATGAAATTACATAATATAAGTCGTAAATAGTATTCGTTCAAGAAATAGTAGTTAATAAATTCCATCCATCCCCAAGAGGACATCCTAGTGGCAAGGCACCCTCTATCTAAGAGGCCAAGGGTTCAAATCCTATAAGGTACACGTATAAATGGTTAATAGGGGTAAATTAAGAGCTGTTCTAATTAAAAAATGTAAAATTCATCCCTTCAATGATTCAGGGTTGTACAGGTAAAAGTAATGAAATCAGCTTGAAGAAAAGATTAAATCTACAAAATTCATCTTGGATGTTGTGTTACTTGCAGTACAACATGCATCTGATCGATAATGGTCAAACTCAGTAACTGCAACTGTGCAGCCCGGGCCTTTGGACAAAAATGCACAAACACGTTCATCTTCAGGTTGTATTCACTTTGTTTTCCGTGAGCGTGAAGTGACTAGACGTTTAAAAACAGGAGAATACGTTTGTCTGAGAATAATTTTGATCATCACATAGATGTTAGCGCCAAAGAACAATAAACTTGCTGCCCAAAGTTGTAAAAAGACTTGTTTGCCTTTAAATTCAAGCATATACCCCCAAAACAGCCAATGAGTTTGAGCTCCAATCCACAACAAAATGCAGAAAAATACCTTCCCATTTCAGCTTCATTTTGCTCCATGGTAGTATTAGTGGCAACAGACAGAAAAACCACACAAAGTACTGAGCTGTTATCACCTGTAAAATGAGGCATATTTTTATGTTATCAGATGAAAATATTTACAAGGTATAGGAGTGTTTGGTCACAATAACCAGTTTCAAAAAGCAAACCCAAACACCCCTTATGTATAATAGCTGCAATAAAGCCATCGTACAACGAACCTTGTTGAATGCTACAAATGCCACCGTCTGAACAAAGAAACAAAAAGGGAAATCTTGTGCAAAACGGAAAACTAGAACAATCTGCACTATTAACTGAGGTAGAAATGAGATGAGCTTTTCCAACACTGAGAATTCCCGTTTGTAATTGAGATAAATGTGATAAAAGTAGATGGAAAAGTTATGTCTGGGATCTGTGCGAGTTAAGTGGTACAACAAGGCCTCGTGCAAGAACTCCCATTCATATAGATAGAAGAATAATCCAGTGAAAAAGAAGAATACGGTTGCTGATATTAGTCCAAACAAGATTCTTGATCTCGTAAAGATGTTCTGAAAGAGAACCCATAATCGCTTTAGATCAAAAAAATTGGTGGGGCCTGAACTTCCATTTGATTTTCGTTGTCTTGAATTCCAATCTGTGATGGATGGTTTTTTACCAGGTTGGAAATGGTTTGGATCAAGAACTAGAACGATAGGGAGGGCGTAAATTATAGGGTAGATTCTCATATGAACAACAAGCCCGTACCAAATGGCCCCTTGTAAAAGATTACCTACAAACCAGAACATGATTACACAAAGTCAGAAACCAAATTAAGAAATAGTTCTATGAGCAGTAACTCGAGATCTAGCATGGACTAACTGTGAACTAAAAAATTATGTACCGACTGTATAGGTGGTATGAATGGGTTGTGGCAGTTGGTTGACCCACCCAATGTCTTTTATTTTTTATAAACATATATTAAATAGAATTACAAAAGCTATTACTTAATTAATAACCTAAACTTTTTAAACTTAACAGTTTAGAAGGTTGTAAGCAATCAGGAACACTATGAGCAACTTCTAAACAGCGAGACATGTGTCGTTTTTATACTTGTAGCTTTACCAATTTAACATGTTAGAAATAAAATTCCAACCAAACTAACATGTTGCCGTGGAATGGGCTGAAATTGTCCCCCTAACCAACGGCTTATCATGTTTCTTCACTACAACATTAGCTATAAAGATGCACGCATGAACATATTTCCAAGGCTTTATATAATTATATTAAATCAAAAGATAAATGGAAAAATATGCAAAAGTTTTTATGGGAATTAGAGTGCACCTCTCATGAGACAAATAATAATCCACAAAATGATGGCACAAATAATGGGCTCACAGTTGCCTCGTGTTCCAATGGTGAAGGTAAATGGATTAAAAAGCCACACAATTACAGAGTATATGCTTAGATTCTCAGGCACTCCACGAAGCTTCAGAATTGTATGGATAAAGTATCCCACAAGTAAATCTGCATTTTGAAGATAATATTAAGCTTAAGACAGAAAATAAAACAATGCAATTTAAGCAATTAGTTACATTTGCATGATTTTGCCTCCTTCGACTCATTCGCTTACTTTAAGTTATGTTTTGAATTTTAAGGCTTTAATTGCAACAACTTGAGGGGATTGGACTATCTCTATAAATCAAAATGAGCATCACATGTTTTTATGGGAGCATTTTAACTATATCAAACTGACATAATTTAATCAAATTGACGTAAGTATGATAGGATGTGCAGGTAGGTTATCACTATTTATTGAAATTGATGTAACTATATCAAATTGACATAATTTAATCGAATTGATGAAAATACCCTTCATTCCCAGTCCTTCACTTATACTGTGAGAAACATCAAACAATGTATTTTCATTGTAAGGTCAATTTTGGGTGATAGGCAAGTAGTCAAACGCTTCCATGAGACTTTAAGATGACAATGTCCATTACTTACAATTGGGTTAATTTGGGTTTGTGTTTATCTTAAACTAGTCAAATGGGTTAAATGGGATGAATGTTGCCTAAAGTCTATCTTTTGATGCATATGACCTCATTAATCATTTTAATCAAAGACTCAGATTACTAGTGCAATAATACAGAATTTGTAATCATAATTAACATATTAATTATTACAAAAAATGAAAAAATGGCCAAGAAGAATTTTGAGGGTCAACCTAAACTAACATGGCCCATAGATAAAGATCCGTTTCAACCCAAAACCATTTGACATGTTGCTCAACCCACTCATCTTGCTACCTCTAATGGGAATAGTAATTATGCATTTCAAATGAGCCAAAAATATGCTCTTTTCTCATAAAAACAAGCATCTTCGCTGAAATAAACTATTTACCTGAAACAGAGAAGAGAAACTTTCCCCATGATCGATGAATAAACGAATTTGGTGTGAGAATAAATGCAATCAAAGGAGAGTAACGGTATGTGGATCTTTGTAAGGAGATTTTCCAGCAACTACTAAAGCAGCAGCATCAGAGAACACAAGATAATCAACATCTGTATACCTAACCTCCATATGAGTATCCTGCCATTCTCCATACACAATTAAGAAGACCCGTAACAAGGCAGAGAAAATGATCAGGGACCGAAAATTCAACACTCCCATTGATCTCAGCTGCCAAGAAACAATATATACAATTAGCAATTATATTGCACTAGATAATAAATCCTCTAACTGATAACAGTTTGCCAATTCAAGCAAATTCACTGTTGGTTCGACAGATTGCCGGTAATACTACTATAACATTCCAAACAAGAGATACAATACGACCTCAAGCCATCAAAAACAGTACTTTCCAGCTTCAAAGTTCTTGTGGATTCTAAACTTTCTATAAAGAAATGAAAACTTCATTGGACACTAACAAACCCAAGAAAATGAAAAATATTGGTGATAAACTAGTAACAATAGTGATCAATTTTCTAGTTAAAAGTTACTAGGTCTTATGTATTCACACTTTGCATCAACTTCATATAGGCATTGTATCAAACACATAGCATGCACCTGCAAACTGTCCATTAGTTAAATCATTGCAAAATGAAGTCATCTACAGTGGATAATCACTACAGTTATAAAGCCTAAAATATACTCAATTGGTAAACAACAATGAGCTTATATTCAATGTGCTAAACAACAAACATCATTATCAATGAAGAGCCAAATAGTCAATACTAAACAAGTATGAAGTAAACCCTAGAGTAATGAACACTGGAGAGAAGAACCAAAACAGAAATCAAAGAATGAAACAAGTGAAGAGAGATTCGATTTACAGAAGGATTTGATGTTTGGAAGACTCACGAGTCACGAGTGGATTGAATCAGATGAATGAATGGTTTATGCTTTTGATCTGTCGTAGGTGGAATCTCAACAAGTTGTTTTTAGGGATTTGATGAATCCGTGGATCATTTGTTTGTTTCATGTTCATGTTCCGCGGCTAATGTCGTCTGGACCCTGGTCAAGGTCAGATCGTAGCAGAAGAAACAATCATAAATTGATTCAATTACAATTTCATATTTGAATCAAGTTCCTCAACACTTAAGACGTCACACATATAACAATGCTTGTTGAAATATCTAAAGTGTGAAGATTTATATTAAGTGTTTAAACAATTATTTAATCACAAAGTCGCTTAGTATATCAATTCAGATAAGATGTCTTAACCATTTAGCATTAGGTCTCTTAACCATTCAGTATTAGACCTCTTAACCATTCAGCATTAGTATAATGCTTAACCACTCATAGGCAAATGTCTTAACCATTCAGATATTTGCTCGCGAAACAAACAGTCTGAACCATTAAGTGTTGAACCATTCAGCATCTGAACCATTAAGAGACTGATTAAGAGCCTGCTAAATAACCCCTTAGGACGTGAAACATGATGACATGTACACAAATAACATTGTTACAAGATGAGCTTCAAAAATAACTTCGTCTATATCATTGCATCGATATAAGCTTCAAACACTAGTTAACCATTATATTTTATTTAAAAGTAGTTTTGTCTAGATAACATATAGACGGTATTTTAATTAAATAATCACCACACAAATTTAATTCTCAACCCTAAATTTTATGAAATATGTACAGTAAACCATAAATTCGGTGTCACTATTCAACACCGCATCCCTCTAGTAGTTCACCTCCTCCAATTCCATGTTGAAAATTTAGTGAGAACGTGAGGTTGAAAATTTAGTGAGAATGTGAGGTTTTCACTAGTGAAAAATGGGGTTTCACTAATTTTGAACACAAAATATATTATTTAGTGGGTTTGTATTCTATGATGTGAAAGAATCACAACGAACTGAATCGTGTCCAAAGTGAGGCTAAGCTAAATGACATATACATACTTAAAGTTGATGGAATAAGCAAAAGTTGTTGGTTTGTCCTATATCGTGGAGTGATGACAATTTCAAGTGGTGAATCATATAAGGGGTCTTGTCTCACATTTAAATACTAATAAATCTTGAATGATTTATATGTTCCTATATGGTTAGGGACTACTAGTGGCTGCTTCGCACCTAACACGCATCAGGGCCCAAGATCAGGTTTGGTGCGATAGATGCAATGTGTTTAAGGACTCACTTTGCATTTGGACACTTGTAAGCCAGTAATTACTTATGTAACTATTTATGCAATAAGTGACCAATAATTATAGATTAATTAATGAGCAAACATTTGGTATAATTATAATCTATATATACAATGATATAATTTATATATACAATGATATGTTCCCTGTTGGAGTTAAGAGATTCTTTTGAAATTCGTAAAACCACTACTCAAAACCAAAAACGGAATACTCATACTTCTACCTTCTAGATCGTCATGTTTTTCTTTATTTTTCCATCTTTTCAACACACTTCTTATCTGGACATCGGGTGCGAGGATATCTCCGACTATACAAATATATGTTTCAGTTGTTGTTGAAAATACTAATTCAATAGCAAACATATTGGAGTTCATCTCTGACTTGGTATGTTTTATATGTTGAGGGACCAATACTGTTGTATTGGAAACTTGAGGGACTTGTAGCAGTTCATTAGAGCTTGGAAGGACTATTGTTGCATGTTGCTCAAATTTAGTATAATAGAAGAGCAAAGGGGGTCGAGTGATTAAATAGAGTTGTCTTCTTCATCTCACATACATCTTCTTGGAGTGGTCTTCTTCATCTCACACATCTTCTTGATCTATTATTCTTTTTATTTGAGTCATGAGTGATTGATTATTATTGTTCATTGTTCTAGAGATAGAGTCTTGTTGTCTGTGAGTTTATCTTTTATTTTTGATTCATCTCAATGACTAAATCATTCTTAGAGTTTCGTCATCTTCGATCAATGGCTTCTTTCTATTCGTCTTTGGTATCTAGTATTAAGATCGTCGTGTTAATGATCTTAGGATAGTCGTGTTAATGATCTTAGGATAGTCGTGTTAATGATCTTAGGATAGTCGTATTCTTGTTATCGATTAGATCTTTGTTTAGGGTTTGTTATTTCATGTCATGGTAAAATCGGCTTTGACATTGTAATGATATCTAGATTCTTATTTTTTCACAGTTGTTGTACCTTGAGAGACAGATGCGTTCATATAAGAAGATGTGTTTAATCTGTTTTAAAGGACTTCTGTTGAACAAAACTTCATGACCATCTCTCAACCTTTGGTTGTTGATCGTGCAATCATAGGTAAAACTATGAAGAATTTCTGTGGTTCTAAGATTCAACCAAACAAAGCTTCCTTCTAGTTATTTTAGAAGACTATAGTTGAATTGGTTTCAATGCATGTAACTTATGTTATTACTTATATTTGGATTGTATCACACTTTAGTTTTCACATCAATAACGTGATTATCACTATTATTATCGTATATATTCTTAATAAAAGTGAACACGTTTCCTATATTCCAGCCCTATATTCTTCAATTTATTTGTTCAAGTTTCATCTTTGTGTTTTGATCGTTGACTAGTTATCGTTTAGATTTTTTTGGTATTGATCGTCATCTATAGGATGTTTGATATGCAGATCACAACTGAAGTTGTCAGGTGATGATTCTATAAACAGTCGATTGTTAGGTTCATATTCTTAAGCTAACTATAACAGTAATTTGATCACATTCATCACTATCGCGTGACTCGGTTAGTGTTTGAAGGTTCATACTTTCAGTGTTTGAGTTTATCATTATTTATCACTTGCTTTTTATGTTCTCCGGTCGTTCTTGTAAAGATGGACATGTATTTGTCGATTATTTGGTCATTGATCTCTTTATAGTGTGTTAAGTTGCGTTGTTAGAGTTAATTGGATCTAATTTGGTGTTTTATTAGTTTTGAGGATGAGAACCATATAGACACACATACACCTTTTATCTGATCGGATGTTTGAAGTTAATGGTGATATTCGTGCAAATAATTATGTAGATTCTCGAGACTCGCGTTGTGTTCATGCATAATGGGTGTAGTATTGGTCAAGCAGGAGACTTACTTTGTGTTGATGTAGAATGGGAGCAAATTTCTTGATTGGGTTGATGCTGGTACAATTCTCAAGTCGGTCATTCTTGGTACTGATTATTTATGTGGGATAATGTTTTGTTAGTGTTAAACATTTTATTATGAAATTTTATCTCTTTGTAGGTTAAGGCAGACCGATTATGGCCTTGGCTACTCGAATTAGAGTTGCTGCTTGGGGTAGTTGTATTGGTGAAGATAATTAGATAACCTATGTTGCAAGCACAAAAGGGAATGATATTTGTTTTTGTTTTTTTAATTATTTTTTTTTTGTTTTGGCGTGTTTAGTATGATTTGATGATATCATATTCATATTCTAATTTCTAATGTAGGGTAATCAAAGAAGAACCCAAACCAAAAATGACCAGGGTTAATGGATTTAATACTCCTAACTATTGGTTAATGGATTTAATACTCCTAACTATTGGGAATTGGCCGCAGTCACCCCCAAGTATCATTTGGGCGAATATAACTCTCAAGTAAATATTTCGGTGTCTGTATAACTCCCAAGTAAACACTCCAGTGTTTGTATCACCCGTCATTTAGGTGATACAGACACCGAAGTGTTTACTTGGGAGTTATATTCGTCAAAATGATACTTGGGGGTGGCAGCAGCCAATTCCTAATAGTTGGGAGTATTTAAATCCATTAAGCCTATTTAGATTGACCCGTTCTCACCTGGGCTTATTCTATGAAAATAAAACTTTATTGGAATTCATTTATAAGAGAAAATAATTAGACAATATAGTTTGTAGCTAATACAAATTGTAAGAAATAGAAAAAATAATAAAAAAATATAGATAAGATAAAGATAGAAATAGATGCGAGAAGTTTTAAAAAATAATAATTTTTTTATGAAATGATAATGTTTAGTTTAATTATAAGGATATAAATAAAGAAGGTGATTTGAATGAAAACGAAAAAACTGAAAATAAATGAAGTGGGAAGAAACACTTTAAATTTTTTGTGTTCTAAACATTTTTTGGCAGTGAGTGGAAGAAACACTTTTTTTTTAATTTTCATTCCCGATTGTGTCCAAGTCAAAAGGAAGCGGAAGTGGTGATTTTTCTTTCAAAATTTTATTCTTCCGACTTAATTTAATTAAAAGATTAAAATGATATAATAGTAAAATATATGACTTTTTTTTTCGTCATTTCCTTTCTCTTTTAAATTTATTTTCTATTTTTTCATTCATTTAGTAAACTCAAAAGCCAATATAAAGGTTGAGGTGGTTATAATACCCGTAATAAATAATAGTAATAATATAATAATAATAATAATAATAATAATTAATAATAATAATAATAATAATAATAATATAATAATTTATTAAAGTTTATTAACTTAGAAATAATTAAAAAATTTTGGTTTAATAAGTCCAGGGGGCTAGTGGTCATTTTTAAAACTTGGAATTCATATTTTGGTCATGAAATAATAAAGGAAGAAAACCACAGGGACCATTCGTGTAATTATCAAATCAACGGCTTTCTCTCTCTCTTCCCCTCGTTTTTCCGGCGGCTCTCCGGCCGACCGCCGGCGGCCCTCCGGCGGCTCCATAACGCCAAAAATACTGGGTTATAAAATACGAAACCGGTCCCAATTGATTCGTGAACAAAAACCGAACACACGAACCACTTCAATTTAAAAATGGTTAGTGCGATCGATCTAAACCGACCACTCAACTTTCGGCCACTTTACGGTATACCAAATCGCACTAAACTCTATTATACTCAAATTAATCGAACCTAAACAATCATATACCTGTTTCTAAATCATTACAAACTCACAAATCCACTAGAAACACACATAAACACTCTGTTCGATTCCTTCAAAGTCGCGGACTTGCAACATACTCGAACACCATCCTCCGGCCCTTCTAACTTAAAATTAACAGAGGGTTTTTCATCATTTGAGCTAGTCGAAGCTTCTGTAGAACGAATTCGATTGTCATCACAGATTGCAACCTGAACAATCCGTACATAGCCGCGACTTGTTCTACGTTCTAAGACTATTAATTCGAACTCGAACAAGTAAGTTTTCACACATCATTACACTCGGTTTCACTGGGGATTAAAAACCCCAAGGTTAATTTCATTAACATATTTGATTTGGGGGTTGATTCGAACCAAATTGAAAACTAGGGTTCATAAGGGAGATTTGGGATTTCTATTTGGGTTTTAAAAGTTAAGAACCTGGTGAATACCGCGGCTGCGGCCTTGGTTCACCGGTTCCTGCGCTCTTTGTCATCTGAGAGGTCCCGGGTTCGACCCCGGGCCACCTCACACATTTTAAATGCCTATTTAACTTTTTAAATTTTGTAAAAATTCCTAAAAATTATAAAAACCCTTTTTATAATCCCTGTTTTATTTTAAATCATCAACTTGATTTTCTGTAATTTTCGTTAAGCTTAAACATTATAAAACAATATAGCAAAGACATTTAGTTTAATTATTTTATGGAATCTTGTAAATAAATGGTAAAAATCAGATAGATATAAGACTTTTTTAAGGTACCTAATTAATTTCCTGTAAATTAGTTTTGTAAAACCTTAACAATTTATAATTATATTATTAACAAACGTTATAATAGTTTATTTTGTTGAATTAAGCTCGTATTTGACAGCCAACTTACAGAGGTCATAACTTTTACATAACAGATCCAAATCAGTTAAATCTTATGTCCATGACGAAGTTCGTCGAAAGACGAATCTGTTTATATATAAAACATCGAAAACTCATTCGTTTAGATCTCCAAACAGTCGTTTTTGTAACAGCTAGCAGTTATGCGCAGCTGTAAAGATCCACGTTTTTCTCATATTTCGGTAATCCAAATCAGAAACTTATCTAAACAAAAGTTGTTTAAAAATCACTAACTAGTAAACTGGAAATTTCAGAATTTTTAAACGTCGTTTAGTATTTTTAACGAGTGCGAAAAGACAAGGGCAGAACTGGAATTATCCAAACTATAATTTGCGTTACGTTATCGTAGGTTCTAGCGGCGTTAACCGAGCCTAGACTTTGTTTCTGATTATTGTCATTCGTGGATAAGGTACGGATTCCTAATTCTTTATATCTTAGTATAATAATATTTTCCGTTACCTTGTAGTACGGATTCTGTTTCCTTGTTATCATAAGTATTTTTTGGTTCCGTTACTTTGCAGTGCAGATTCCTAATTTCTGTCTCGTATTCGATTTCGTTCATTTCTAGTTTTGATTCCTGTCATACTTAATAAAGGTGTTTTTGATTCTGTTATAAGTAGCTAGACTACTTATATTTCTGAATTTATTACCCGAGCTCTCCCTATCTTGGGGGTGACCAAGACTCGTTATTGCGGCATCGATAACGCGGCACCAACCGTGGCGTGAGCTGAGATCCCGGCGTCTCTAAAGAGGACTCTAAAATTATGTCTTGTTATATTATTATTTCCTCAGAGGCGTATGGATCGATCCTAGGTTAGTTCTGTTATTTCCTGATGGATGGTTACACACCATTCCATTCAGGACTCTGGTGAATGGTTGTATGTCTGCCCATACTTCATTTCACATGGTTCAAGGGCTCGCTACCTGTGTTCCCCCTGTTCAGTTATTATTGATATGATTATTAGCTCGGGGTATGTTCTATCTGATATATGTCTTATGACGTATGTTCTATTTGATATATATATCTTATGATCTTTGATTCTCCGTTATCACCATGTCTGTTTATTTTTGATATCTGCCAATTCCTTGATTATCACCATGTCTGTTTATTTTTGATATCTGTCGATTCTTTGATTATCACCATGTCTGTTTATTTTTGATATCTGTTGATTCTTTGATTATCACCATGTCTGTTTATTTTGTTATCCACTATTCCGTTCACTGAGCGTTATGCTCAGGCATGCTTTGTTTTCACGCACGTCAGGTCAGCAGGTAATCCGGGAAACCAGTGAAGAGTGAATTGAAGACCAAGATTATCTGTTACTTTAATTGATGTATTGAACATCTTAATTAGGTTTTGGAATTTGAACTTGTAATCGTTATTGATAATGGGAATGCGTTTGGTTTTTTGATTACCGTGATAGTGACACTTCAGCCTTGTCGGCTGTGTCACACCCTCAAATTCAGTCCGGTGTGGAATCTATCACGGAGGGTGAGAAAACAACAGGATCGAACACAGTAGTTACATGAGAGATTTCATATGATAAGTTTTAGATAAACATTTTATTAATAATCAGAGCAGCGGAAATAAAGATAGAGACTGTTTCTTGACACATGTCTTAATCATAATTTCAATTAATAATTCAATAGGTATCTTGAGCTCTTATATGATCCTACGTGCACGTCCATAAGCTCCTAGTAGATACCTGAGAATACTGTAAATCAAGTGTCAACACAGGGTTGGTGAGTTCACAGGTAAGTAAAACATAGTGATAATCATCAATTATCATCAAATAGGATTTATAGAAAAAGTGTGAGTTTAATTTACTCACCGGTAATGAATAGCCTGTCGGAACCCTTTTTAATAAGGTGAACCCGCTATCCCACATACCTACTAAGTACAAGCCCAACAAATCCTTCACATTGAATTTGTCCATGTCACTTAGTTTATTATCCTTTTATGTGTATTATATTTTCATAATAATTTCAAATCAGAGGGAGCAAATCCTCCTTTACATTTATCCTCATATGGGTTGTAAGTGGAACTATAATGCAAACTATATAAAGTGCACATCTGCCTTCTCACTACAGAAACAGTCATCCCGAATGACAACAAGATCTTTGTGCATCTGATATGGATCACATGTCCAACCTGTGGGGGTAAGTCACTCCCTGATAGTATATCCAAAAGATCCCTGCTTATTTATAGTCCAGTATACAGAGAAGGATTTTCATAATAACCATATGTAATCATAAATGTGATCAAATTATTATTTAACATAATACACAAAAATATTTGTAATTTCAATTACACATGTATTCCAGCCCCAAAATATTTAAATGATTAAAAAGGGGAATAGTTATGAACTCACCTCAGTTCCTGTGTGGTGTTGACAATCTAGTAAATTCCTGTTAAGGAATTATATTTCACGTAAGCAAACAGATACAAATCCAAAACCTAAATAAGTTAGATCTTGAACCTGGTGTTCAATTGATCTAGGTTTTGGTTTTCTAGGATTTGTTATAAACATTAAATCATTTAATTATTTTTGTTAATAATTAATGATTTATATAAAATTTAATTAGTTTAATAATGATTTTGACATTTCATTATACTCTAATTTAGTCGTTATTAATCATATAAATTTATATTTAATTTTATAAGATTATATAATGTTTAAGTTTATAAAAATCTAATTTATATTTATATCATCAAAGATTAATTCAATAAATAAGATAACATCCATAAAGAATTTTGATGATTTAGTTATTATTAAAAATCCATTTCTTTTTTTTTTTTTTTTTTTTTTTTATATGGATAATAATTTATAACACCCTAAATAACTATTTACATAAATAATTAAAGTTTCTAAATAATTATTTTTATACAATTATTAGGATTTATCATTAATTAAAAATAATATGGTGTCCATTAATGAATTAATACCTTAAATCATTAATTAAAGTCTATTTTTATAAAAATATTCAATTATAATATTTTAAATAACATTTATAAATTCTATTTGAGGTATTTTTAATTAGATAATTTATAGAAAATTAATTAAAAATACAGAAGTCCTTAAAAATTAGTTTTATAATTTTGGTGATTTTTATGTATTTTTATTTATTTTTAAATGTTTATTAAAAAGGGTTTAAAAAATTGGGAGGTGACGGTTTCGAACCCGTGACCTCCCCCTCTCCACCCGCGCACAAACCAGTGAGCCAAAGGCTCCTCATCGTTTAAAACTCTGCCCCATAAGTTTAAACACAACCCGTATGCTAATCCCCCAAATCAAGAACCCTAGAATCAATTGGATTCAAATTGACCAGGCAATCGTTTATGATAATGGATGAATCAGGGGCTTTTGTTCCCCATGATGAATCGAGTCTGTGGTATAGTTAATTACCTGTTTTGTTGTTTGGATGATAAGATCAGTTACAGAGAAGCTTCGGGTGTGCCTTGAATTAGTTCGATGTGAATTCGTTGTGTTATTCCAATTAATCTTGAGGGAAGCTTCGGGTGATGGTTAGAAGTAATAACCCTCTATCAATTTTGTGAATTGATGATCATATGGCAGAGGTCGATCGAGTTGCAGGCTTGAAGAAGAAAGAGATTGAATCGAGGCTTCTGTGTGTTTAGGTGCAATTGAGAGCGTAGTCCGATTGTTAATACTTATAGAATTTTGTACAAGTGGTTAATTCATTATGTTGAGTTCTTAGTGCGATTCGAAGTTGTAAAAGCGGCCGAAAGTTTTCACGTGGTGTAGATCGATCGCACTCAGCTTATTCCCTGATTAATGTGGGTCATTGTGTTCGAAACACTCACGGGGATGTGTCGGTACCATTTGATTGATTGAATTAAAACCGTGAATTTTGGCGTTTTGGGGTCTCGCCGGAGCCGCCGAGGTCGGCCGGAGAGGGCGCCGGAAAACGAGGGGTCGACGGCGGTGTTTTGAAAATTACAGAATAGTCCCTCGAGTTTCAAATGTTAACATTTTATGTTTTAAAGTTTAAAACAAGTTTTGATATTTACAGTTTAGTCCCTGGACTTTATTAAATCAATTAAATAAATTTTATAAATTATTACTATTAATATTATTTTCATTATTATCATTTATTATTATTATTAATAGTATCATTTTTTTTTATAATAACATTATTATTATTATTTTGTCATTATTTTTTGATAATAATATCATTATTATTATAATTATTATTATTATCATTATTTGTAATAATAATCGTTATTATTATTATATTATTATTTTCATTATTTGTAGTAATAATAATAATATCATTATTATATTATTATTATTATTATTTCCTTATTATTATAATTTTTTAACTAATAATAAATAAAGAAATAAGTCATAATTCACATAAAATTCGTATAAATCACGGAAAATTTCGGGTTGTCACATCATCCCCCTGTTAGAGGAATTTTCGTCCCGAAAATTAGGATGTACTAGTAATATTTTTGAACAGCTAGGATATTGCGCATCATTTCGTCCTCTCGTTCCCAAGTGAACTCAGGACCACGCCGGGAGTTCCACCGACTCTGACAATCGGATCTTGCTATGCTTAAGTTGTTTAACTTCTTTATCCATGATTTCAACTGGTTCCTCGATAAACCTGAGTTCTCTCTACTTTGTAGTTCTTCTAAAGCACAACAAGTGATTCATCGGATAAACACTTCCTTAGATTGGATACGTGGAAAACATTATGCACACCACCAAGTTCAGCAGGTAGATTTAATTCATAGGCTACTGGGCCGATCCTTCTGACAATTTCAAAAGGTCCCACGTAGCGAGGGTTCAATTTCCCTCGTTTTCCAAAGCGTATAACTCCCTTCCAGGGAGATACCTTTAGCAAAACTTTATCTCCTTCCTGAAATTCCAGTGGCTTGCGGCGTTTATCAGCATAGCTTTTCTGGCGATCCCTGGCAGCAGCCATGCGTTCTCTTATCTGGACAATTTTCTCATGAGTTTCAAAGATCAACTCTGGGCCAGTAAGTTGACTATCTCCAACTTCTGCCCAGCAAAGCGGTGATCTACATTTACGTCCATATAAGCCTCGAATGGTGCCGCCTTGATGCTTGAATGATAGCTGTTGTTATATGAGAACTCTACCAAAGGTAAATGACCTTCCCAGTTCTTTCCAAAGTCAATAACACAAGCCCTAAGCATATCCTCAAGAGTCTGTATGGTTCTTTCACTTTGACCATCAGTTTGAGGGTGATAGGCTGTGCTCATATCTAGGCGAGTGCCTAGAGCTTTCTGAAGCTTACCCAGAAGATTGATGTAAACCGTGCATCACGATCAGAGATAATAGACACTGGCACTCCGTGTCTAGAGATAATTTCTTTGATGTACACCCTTGCAAGTTCTCCATCTTGTCTTTCTCACGGATGGGTATGAAATGAGCGGATTTGGTGAGACGGTCAACGATAACCCAAATGGTGTCATTGCCCGTTTGAGACTTGGGTAAACCAGTGACGAAATCCATGGTTATCATTTCCCACTTCCACACGGGAATTTCTGGTTGGGTCAACATTCCTGAAGGCTTTTGGTATTCGACCTTGACTTTAGAACAAGTCAAGCACTTTGAGACATAGTTGCAATATCTGCCTTCATTCTTGGCCACCAGTAAACAAGCTTCAAGTCGTAATACATCTTATCTGCACCTGGGTGGATAGAGTATCTAGACTTGTGGGCTTCATCCATGATCAAGCTTCGCAGATTCCCGTACAGGGGTACCCAAATCCTTCCTGCTATAAAGCGTATTCCATCCGAATGAACTTCAAACTGTTGGTCTAGCCCTCGAAGGTTTTCATCTTTATGTTCTCTTCTTTCAGGGCTTCAGTCTGAGCATTCAAGATTTGTGCCGCAGGTTGCTTTGAATGGTAAGTTGTAGAGCTCGCACTCTACGAGGTTTCACATGTTCTTTCCTACTCAAAGCATCAGCCACAATATTTGCTTTACCAGGATGGTACTTGATGGCACAATCATAATCGTTTAGTAGTTCAAGCCACCTCCTCTGCCTCATGTTCAGCTCCTTTTGATTATACAGGTGTTGAAGACTCTTGTGATCGGTATAAATAGTGCACTTAGTACCGTACAAGTAATGTCTCCATAATTTAAGAGCAAACACAACAGCTCCCAGTTCTAGGTCATGAGTTGCATAGTTCTTCTCATGAGCCTTTAACTGTCTTGAGGCATAGGCTATGACTTTGTCTCGCTGCATCAAAACACATCCCAGTCCCTGAACAGAAGCATCACAGTAGACTACAAAGTCTTCAATACCGTCGGGTAGGGACAATATAGGTGCACTGCACAACTTCTGTTTCAGTGTTTGAAAGGCAGCCTCTTGCTTGAACCCCCAATGATATGCTACCCCCCTTTTGGGTAAGCATGGTCAATGGTTGAGCTATCTTGGAGAATCCCTCGATAAATCTCCTGTAATAGCCGGCTAGTCCCAGAAATTGTCTAATTTCCGTTGGATTAGAAGGTGTAGGCCAACTTTGATGATTCAATTTTAGCTGGGTCTACATGAATTCCATTAGCATCATTACATGGCCAAGGAATTGAACTTCTTTAAGCCAGAAATCACATTTCGAGAACTTAGCATAGAGCTCCTCCCTCTTTAGTAGTTCAAGAACAATCTCAGATGTTCTTCATGCTCCTGCTCATTTTTGGAATAGATCAAGATGTCATCAATGAAGACAATGACAAACTTGTCTAGATAAGGCTTGCATACACGATTCATGAGATCCATGAATACAGCAGGTGCATTTGTTAGCCCAATGGCATGACTGTGAACTCAAAGTGACCGTATCGAGTTCTGAAAGCCGTCTTCATAATATCTTCATCTCTGACTCTCAGCTGATGATAACCGCTTCTAAGATCTATCTTGGAGTAAATGCTTGAACCTTGCAGTTGGTCAAATAAGTCGTCAATACGTGGCAAGGGATAACGGTTCTTGATCGTCACTTTGTTCAGTTCTCGATAGTCGATGCACATCCGGAAGGTCCCGTCTTTCTTCTTCACAAATAACACTGGTGCTCCCCATGGTGACGAGCTAGGTCGGATGAATCCTTTATCAAGGAGTTCCCTAAGCTGGTCAGATAGTTCTTTTAATTCAGAAGGTGCGAGACGGTATGGTGCCCGAGCTATAGGTGTAGCTCCAGGTACTAACTCGATTGAAACTCGACCTCTCTTTTAGGGGGCAATCCAGGCAGTTCATCAGGAAACACTTCAGGAAATTCCCTGACGACGGGTACATCTTCAATCTTTCTTTCCTTCTTCTCTTTGTCAGTGACTAAGGCTAGGATAGCAGTATGTCCTTTTCGAAGAAACTTTTGAGCCTTCAAGTAAAATAACTCCCATCACGACACCAGTCTTATCTCCCTCCACACACAGGACTTCATCATTTGGTAGGGGGATACGAATCATTTTGTCTTTACAGATAATTTCTGCAGAGTTTTTGGATAGCCAATCCATACCAACTACCACATCGAAGCTTCCCAAAGTAATGGGCATGAGGTCTATTGGTAGGATATGACCTGATAAATCTAGTGTACAGTTTTTCAGGATTTGTGATGCGGTCAAGGATTTGCCATTTGCTACTTCTACAACATATGGCTCATCTAGGGGTACAGGGTTTACATTCAGGTGATTATAGAAAGTATTAGATACGAAGCTTCTATCAGCTCCCGTGTCAAATAATACTATGGCATAAACATTATTCACCAAAAATTTTCCCATAATAACGTTAGGGTCTTTGAGAGCCTCACCTTTGCCAATAACGAAGGCTCTGCCCTTGGCTGTATCTTTCTTTTCCCCAGTGCAGTCTTTAGCAATATGGCCCTTTTCTCCACATCTGAAACAAATAACTTCCTTCTTTCCACCATTCTGCTGATTACCATCCTTCTTTCCTTGGTCTTGAGTCTTGGTTCTACATTCAGGAGCAGTGTGCCCCTCTTGTTGCATTTGTAGCAGATGATTGCGGTACACTTGCCATGATGACGCTTGCCACACCTCTGACATCTAGGCGGAATGCCCTGATTGTCTTGGTGCTTTTTCTGATCTTGCTTCTTGCTTGTACCTTGACTCTCACCATCTTTAGCATCTTCAAACTTCTCTTCCCCGAGCTTTCAGCAGCAACACCCTTACCCTTGTTCCTTGGTGGTAACTTCCCCTGAGCCACAGCCTCATTAGTCAGCTTGTGAGCTATCCTAATGGCCTGTTGGATTGAAGTTGGGTTGGAGGAAGTGACCATAGATTGAATGACCGGAGACAGTCCACGGATGTAGCCTTCAATTCTTCTGTGAGCAGGCTCCATCATATAGGACACAAAGTTGCGTACTCATGATTTTCGGTGGTATACTTTTCAATTTCAGATCCCACCATTTTGTGGTTCCAGCATTCGGTTTCAAACCTTTGTACTTCTTCTCTTGGGCAGAATTCTTCCATCATCAGCTGTTTGAATTCCTCCCAATCCATAGCATTGGCTAGGGAGAGAGTAAGTCTTGAAACTTCTGTCTTCCAGAACGAGAGTGCAGCTCCACTCAAGGCTCCGGAGGCATACTTGGTCCTACTCTCATCGGGACATTCAGATATAGCGAAGATGGATTCACATTTCTCGAACCACCTTATGAGCCCAATGGCCCCTTCTGCACCAGTGAGGATCTGGTTTGCAGTCTAGGAACTTTTTATATGAATAGTGATGACCATTCTGAGCAGCCTGAGTGGCTAGGGCTGCAGCAACACCTTGATTGACCAAGGCTATATTTCTTCAGGAGTCATCCCTATTGGGACAGTTCTTCTGGCGCGTCCTCTACCTCTGCCTCTGCCCGCTGGTGCGTCCATCTATCATGAAATTGTTTGGTGAGAATTCACACTTTGACATATTCAATAGATGCATTTATATCAAATATTCAAAGTATGGACAATTACTGTAGGACAGATGGGAATTTAAGAAAACTGGATTTTTTCGATTAAATTCGGCAAGGCACGAGTACTAAGGAAACAAGTCTCGCTTTAGTTTAGGACAAGGTAGCTTAGATTACCAAATGGAACATATCAAGGTAATTTGACCTATTTGCCTTAAAGACTTGTATATGACTGTAGTAACTTCACGTGTTACAATAGCAAAATCTTACAGCCAGAGTTTCTAGACCGTGAACGGATTTGACGAGAAGACATGCTGAATAATATGAAAGAAGAAACCTTTATGAAAAACGGGTAATTGGTTTCTAAAACTTTTCAAATAATAAATCATTAATGAGATTGTTTAGAATAACAATGAGAGGTTAGGAGTGTAAACGTTCGGTTCGCAAACCAAAGCGAATACGTTGACTTATCAAAGTATTTGTGTCCACCACAACCTTAACGAGGACATGCGTACCTATAAGCGAATACTCATCTCGAGGGTTCCCAGGTGAGGTAATCAAGTTGTATGAATACCTTGCCTAGACAGAACACCTTAAGATACAGGTATCCCACTCTTCCAGCATTGCATGTTCTCGTCATGTGACACGGACTTTGACGAGATTTGAAAACCATTTGATTTAGGCACGATGATAAGTGTAGATCCCACGTGTCGTTGAGAATAAGTTTAGGAATGAGTCAAAGAGTCAAAGTCATGTTTAGGAAAACAACTATCTAAGTTTAAGCATATAACTTCTTAATCTTAGTCAATCTCTAACTAAGGCAATTTACTTTGTGCAACTATTGTGTGTGGCTATAGGCTAGATGCAATTCCTAACTCAGTATAACCAATGGCTCTGATACCAATCTGTCACACCCTCAAATTCCGGGTCTGGAATCTATCACGGAGGGGTGAACAAACAGGATCGAACACAGTAGTTACACATGAGATGCAGTTATCTATGATAAGTTTTAGATAACATTTTATTAATAATCAGAGCAGCGGAAATAAAGATAGACTGTTTTCTTGACAACATGTCTTAATCATAATTCAATTAATAATCAATAGGTATCTTGAGCTCTTATATGATCCTACGTGCACGTCCATAAGCTCCTAGTAGATACCTGAGAATACATGTAAATCAAGTGTCAACACAGGGTTGGTGAGTTCACAGGTAAGTAAAACATAGTGATAAATCATCAATTATCATCAAATATTTATAGAAAAGTGTGAGTTTAATTTACTCACCGGTATATGAATAGCCTGTCGGAACCCTTTTTAATAAGGTGAACCCTATCCCACATACCTACTAAGTACAAGCCAACAAATCCTTCACATTGAATTTGTCCATGTCACTTAGTTTATTATCCTTTTATGTGTATATTATATTTTCATAATAATTTCAAATCAGAGGGAGCAAATCCTCCTTTACATTTATCCTCATATGGGTTGTAAGTGGAACTATAATGCAAACTATATAAAGTGCACATCTGCCTTCTCACTACAGAAACAGTCATCCCGAATGACAACAAGATCTTTGTGCATCTGATATGGATCACATGTCCATACCTTTGTGGGGGTAAGTCACTCCCCGATAGTACTATCCAAAAGATCCCTGCTTATTTATAGTCCAGTATACAGAGAAGGATTTTCATAATAACCATATGTAATCATAAATGTGATCAAATTATTATTTAACATAATACACAAAATAATTTGTAATTTCAATTACAACATGTATTCCAGCCCCAAAATATTTAAATGATTAAAAAGGGGAATAGTTATGAGAACACCCTCAGTTCCTGTGTGGTGTTGACAATCTAGTAAATTCCTGTTAAGGAATTATAATTTCACGTAAGCAAACAGATACAAATCCAAAAATAAATAAGTTAGATCTTGAACCTGGTGTTCATTGATCTAGGTTTTGTTTTTCTAGGATTTGTTAAACATTAATCATTTAATTATTTTTGTTAATAATTAATGATTTATATAAATTTAATAGTTTAATAATGATTTTGACATTTCATTATACTCTAATTTAGTCGTTATTAATCATATAATTTATATTAATTTATAAGATTATATAAGTTTAGTTTATAAAAATCTAATTTATATTTTATCATCAAGTTAATTCAATAAATAAGATAACATCCATAAAGAATTTTGATGATTTTAGTTATTATTAAAAATCCATTTCTTTTTTTTTTTTTTTTTTTTTTTATATGGATAATAATTTTAACACACCTAAATAACTATTTACATAAATAATTAAAGTTTCTAAATAATTATTTTTATACATTATTAGGATTTATCATTATTAAAAATATATGGTGTCCAATAATGAATTAATACCTTAATCATTAATTAAAGTCTATTTTTATAAAAATATTCAATTATACTATTTTTAATAACATTTTATAAATTCTATTTGAGGTATTTTTAATTAGATAATTTATAGAAATTAATTAAAATACAGAAGTCCTTAAAATTAGTTTTTATAATTTTTGGTGATTTTATGTATTTTTATTATTTTAATGTTTATTAAAAAGGGTTTAAAAAAATTGGGAGGTGCACGGTTCGAACCCGTGACTCCCCCTCTCCACCCCGCGCACAAACCAGTGAGCCAAAGCTCCTCATCGTTTAAAACTCTGCCCCAATTAAGTTTAAACACAACCCGTATGCTAATCCCCCAAATCAAGAACCCTAGAATCAATTTGATTCAAATGACCAGGCAATCGTTATGATAATGTGGAATCATGGGGCTTTGTTCCCCATGAGAATCGAGTCTGTGGGTATAGTAATTACCTGTTTTGTTGTTTGGATGATAAGATCAGTTACAGAGAAGCTTCGGGTGTGCCTTGAATTAGTTCGATGTGAATTCGTTGTTGTTATTCCAATTAATCTTGAGGGAAGCTTCGGGTGATGGTTAGAAGTATAACCCTCTATCAATTTTGTGAATTGATGATCATATGGCAGAGGTCGATCGAGTTGCAGGTCTTGAAGAAGAAAGAGATTGAATCGAGGCTTCTGTGTGTGTTAGGGTGCAATTGAGAGCGTAGTCCGATTGTAATACTTATAGAATTTTGTACAAGTGGTTAATTCAATTATGGTTGAGTTCTTAGTGCGATTCGAAGTTGTAAAAGCGGCCGAAAGTTTTCACGTGGTGTAGATCGATCGCACTCAGCTTATTCCCTGATTAATGTGGGTCATTGTGTTCGAAACACTCACGGGATGTGTCGGTACCATTTGATTGAATTAAACCGTGAATTTTGGCGTTTTGGGGTCTCGCCGGAGCCCGCCGGAGGTCGGCGGAGAGGGCGCCGGAAAACGAGGGGTCGACGGCGGTGTTTTTGAAGTAATTACAGAATAGTCCCCTCGAGTTTCAAATGTTAAATTTTATGTTTTAAAAGTTTTAAAACAAGTTTTGATATTTACAGTTTAGTCCCTGGACTTTATTAAATCAATTAAATAAATTTTATAA
>JABSNV010001325.1:72500-78356 GCA_024085815.1 Flaveria linearis | reverse complement strand
ATTTTTATAAACGGGGTTTTACCGCTAGGCGTGTGACATAACCAGGATCTTAGATAAGTATCAGTTACACCAAACGACTCGACAATTACAAATCATATAAGTTGCTTAGTAATAATGAAATAAACCAACTTGTATTTAAGTATTGCGGAAGCGAAAACAACAAAACATTTAACAATGGTTTGGAACACGCAAACACGCGTCCAATCCAATTATGTAAAGTACATGAAATTAAATCTTGAAAAAAGTTTGGGGTAAATGCGGAATGACATGCAGTGGATGCTGTGCTCCTAAACGTGCCACATCAATGTCCTGAGAGAAAACATGCAAAAGTCAGTACAAGACTGGTGAGTTCACAGGTTTTATCAGAAAACATTATGTATCAATAATGAAATTCCCGGGGTCGAACCCGGGACCTCATGGATGGCAAGTGAGTGGGGAAAGTGCCCCTAATTCTCAAAAACCCTAGATTCGGATTCTATCCAATTGAACCCCAATTCAAATATGTTAACGATTATAATCATGGGGCTTTTGATCCCCATGTAAAAACGAGTGTTTTGATGTGTTCAATTACCCGATTTGAATTCAAATTGATGCAAAAGACACCAAGAACATGTCGCGGCTATACAAGGATCGATTCCAGTGGCAAACGTTGATGATAATTCGATTAACTTTGTGGATAGCTTCAAAGGATGCTCACGACTCAAAGCCCCTTACCAATTTCAGTTTAAATCGGTCGGAGAGTGGGTTTCGATAAGGTTGTAGGTCGCGGTAATGGAGGTGATTGAATTCGATGATTATGTTTGTTTCAGTTGGAATTGAAGGTTCGATCTTTATGTTAGAAACTAATGTGCGTTCCAGGTTGGTTGATTTGGTCCACCACTCGATGTTTCCACTCAATTTGATTCGGTTTTAGTGGGGTGGTTGAGTTTGCTTTATCACGCGTAAATCGACTCCATTTTTAAATTATATTAGGGCATAAGCTCGAATCTTCCACGCGAGATGGTCGGGGATGTTTAATTGGGTTGAAACCGATTAATTTTGGGTGTTGTGGGTCGCCGGAGTATGGCCGGAAGGTGGTCAGAGGTGAGGGTGGGGGTCGACGGGTGGTGATGTTTTTTTTTTAAAGGAAATTACACTTTGACCCCCTGAAGTTTGTATTGTTTATTATTTCATGTTTAAGTTTTGTAAAACAAGTTTTAAATATTACATTTTCAACCCAAAAGTTAATAGGATTAAATTCTAGATTTTATTTATTTATTATTATTATTTATTTGTTAATCACCAAAATTAAGTATACTAAATCTGCAAAGTTTCAAAAATAACATGAAGGTCCTTTTAAGATTTATCAAAGTTAACTTTTAAGTTAATGAAAATACGAGATGTTACAGTCTCCCCTGCTTTAAGAAATTTCGTCCCGAAATTTTAATCACGAGGAGGCTGAAACGAAAAGATGAGGGTACTTGGATTTCATTTGGTCCTCACGTTCCCAGGTAAACTCTGGTCCACGCTTAGAGTTCCATCTAACGCGCACAATGGGAATTTGCTACGCTTTAGTGTTTTGACTTCTCGATCCATAATCTCTACTGGTTCTTCAACGAAGCGAAGCTGTTCATCGATTTCCGGTTCTTCTAATAGAACAACAAGTGATTCATCAGCAAGACACTTCCTTAGGTTTGACACGTGAAACACATTGTGTATTCCACTGAGTTCGTCAGGTAAGTTCAGTTGATAAGCCACCGAGCCAACCCGTTTGACAATCTCAAACGGCCCCACGTATCTAGGGTTTAGTTTTCCCCGCTTTCTAAAGCGTATTACACCTTTCCAGGGTGAGACTTTCAACAGTACTTTATCACCAATCTGAAACTCCAATGGCTTACGACGCTTGTCGGCGTAACTCTTTTGTCGATCACGTGCTGCTGCCATACGGTTACGAATTTGCACGATCTTCTCAGTCGTTTCGTGCACAAGTTCAGGTCCTGTAAGTTGGCTTTCTCCTACTTCTGCCCAACAGATAGGTGATCGGCACTTACGTCCATACAGTGCCTCAAATGGAGCTGCCTTGATCGAGGTGTGATAACTGTTATTATAGGAGAACTCAACCAATGGTAAATGAGTTTCCCAGCTGCTGGCAAAATAGATCACACAGGCACGCAACATGTCTTCCAGTTTCTGGATTGTACGCTCACTTTGACCATCGGTCTGCGGGTGATACGCAGTACTCATATCCAGCCGCGTTCCCAATGATCGTTGTAATGATTGCCAGAAGTGAGAAGTGAACCGAGCGTCACGATCAGAAATGATAGATATCGGCACGCCATGCCGAGAGACTATTTCCCTTAAATAGATACGTGTCAGCTTCTCCATTCGATCAGTCTCTCGGATTGCCAGAAAGTGTGCGGATTTCGTTAAGCAATCTACTATAACCCATTTCCACACTGGAATTTCCGGTTGTTGGAGTAAACCGGATGGTCTCTGGTATTCTACCTTAACCTTGGAACAAGTTAGGCATCTGCTTACGTATGTGGCTATCTCCGCTTTCATTTTCGGCCACCAGTAAAATTCTTTCAGGTCCTGATACATCTTGTTTGAACATGGATGGATCGAGTAACGTGACTTATAAGCTTCATCCATTATCAGCTCTCGCAAATTCCCGTACTGTGGTACCCAGATCCGTTCCATAAAATAATGGATCCATCAGCTTTAATTTCCAACTGTTTCTCCATGCCTCGCATGGATTCTGCTTTCAGATTCTCCGTCTTCAAGGCGTCAGATTGAGCAGCTTTGATTTGCACTGGTAGGTCAGAGTGGATAGTCATTTGCAATGCGCGCACCCGACGAGGCTTTAGGGTTTCCTTACGACTAAGGGCATCGGCTACCACATTAGCCTTACCCGGATGGTACTTGATCGCACAGTCATAATCATTGAGTAATTCTAACCGCCGTTGTTGCCGCATATTCAGTTCCTTCTGGTCATATATGTGCTGGAAGCTCTTATGGTCTGTATAGATCGTGCACTTGGTTCCATATAAGTAGTGCCTCCAGATCTTCAAGGCAAACACTATAGCTCCCAGTTCCAGATCATGCGTTGTGTAGTTCTTCTCATGCACCCTGAGCTGTCTAGATGCATAAGCTATGACTTTGTCACGTTGCATCAATACACACCCCAAACCCTGGATGGATGCATCACAGTAAACAACAAAGTCATCAGTTCCTTCTGGTAAGGCTAGGATTGGTGCGCTGTAGAGTTTGTCTTTAAGCGCCTGAAACGCTGTTTCCTCTTTGCTGCCCCACTTGTAAATTGTTCCCTTATGAGTTAGGGCAGTCAAAGGTTGCGCCAATTTCGAAAATCCTTCGATAAACCTCCGGTAATAGCCTGCCAAACCAAGTAATTGTCTCACCTCAGTAGGCGTCTTTGGTGCTGGCCAACCCTTGATTGCTTCAATCTTTGAAGGATCAACATGTATACCCTTTTCATTCACCATATGCCCAAGGAATTGCACTTCACGCATCCAGAAGTCGCATTTTGAGAACTTCACGTAAAGCTGTTCATTCCTCAGCAAGTCCAGAATTGTCCTCAAATGCTCCTCATGATCTTCCTTATTCTGAGAGTAGATCAGAATGTCATCAATGAAGATAATAGCAAACTTATCCAAATAAGTCTTGCAGACACGGTTCATGAGGTCCATGAAAACTGCTGGGGCATTGGTCAGCCCAAAAGGCATTACAGTGAACTCGTAGTGCCCATAGCGAGTCCGGAACGCAGTTTTGGAGATGTCTTCCTCTCGAACCCTCAACTGATGATAACCCGATCTCAAATCAATTTTGGAATAGTAGCTTGATCAATGTAACTGGTCAAACAAGTCATCAATGCATGGAAGTGGATACCTATTCTTGATTGTCACCTTGTTCAGTTCGCGGTAGTCAATACACATCTTGAAGGTTCCATCTTTCTTTTTAAAGAAAAGCACTGGAGCTCCCCATGGTGAAGAGCTAGGACGTATGAATCCCTTATCTAACAATTCCTGTAATTGCTTAGACAACTCTTGTAGTACGTTCGGTGCCAGACAGTACGGCGCCCGAGCGATCGGAGCTGCTCCAGGTGCTAACTCAATCTGAAATTCTACCTGCCTGTGTGGAGGAAGGCCAGGTAGGTCTTCAGAAATACCTCTGGAAAGTCTCTAACGATTGGAATATCTTCGACACGCTTTCCTCCACCTTTGTTTCAGTAACAAGTGCCAACAAGGCAAAGTGCCCTTTCTTGAGGCATTTCTGAGCCTTCAGATATGAAATGATTCCTACCACAGCACCAACTTTATCACCTTCAACTGTAAGAATCTCATCATCTGAAATGGGTAACTTCATCAACTTCTCCTTGCAAATGATCTCAGCTCTGTTCTGGATAACCAATCCATTCCGACTACTACATCGAAGCTACCGAGTGTGACCGGAATAAGGTCTATGTGGAAAGTGTGACCAGATAAACCTAGCTCACAGTTCCAAAGCACTTGGGTTGCCGTTATCGTCCTACCATCAGCTATTTCTATGGCATACTTACAACTCAAGTCAGTAGGTATCATTCCTAGTACTTTACTAAACTTGGTGGACACATAACTCTTATCAGCACCAGAGTCAAATAGAATAGAGGCATAACATCCATTAATAGTGAATCTACCAGACAGTACAGTAGGGTCATTTCGAGCCTCACCTGAACCCATGATGAAAGCTCTGCCTCTACCATCGCCACCACCATTGTTTGTTGTCTTTAGGCTTATCAGCAACACCATTGTTACCATTCCTTTTTAGTTTCGGACATTCCCTTTTAAAGTGACCGGATTGTCCACATTCATAACACCCAGTCTGATTGTAGTTCTGCTGCTGTTGAGGTGCCTTTCCCGAGAGATTTACCCTGCAATTCTTGGCAACATGCCCAAACTTTCCGCACCTTCATAAGTGTTCCTTGTGCACTGCCCAGTATGATGGAACTCACATTTGTTGCACTTTGGAAGAATTCCATGATAGCCGCCCGAATTTCCCATGTCTTGAGACTGTTGTGACTGGTTGAACTTCTTGTATTCTGTTGCTGATGAGTGGAGGATGAAGATTGCTTCCCACTGCAGAAGGTTCCCATTTCCTCTTGTTTTCATTGGAACCCGATGCAGCACCTCGCGGGGGCAGCTTGCCCTGTGCGACGGCCTGATCCGTCAGCTTGTACGCCAGTCGGATAGCCTCCTGTATGGTAGCTGGTCTAGCAGTGGTGACCATGCTCTGTATTTCTAGAACTAGCCCAACGATGTACCTCTCAACCCGTTTGTAAGCCGGGTTGATCATGGTAGGGCACAGAGTAGCCAACTCGTGGGAACGAGTCGTGTAAGCTTCAACCTCGGAACCCACCATTTTTAAATTCCAGAATTCAGTTTCTAGTTTCTGCACTTCATATCTGGAACAGTATTCCTCTTTCAACAAACTCTTGAATTCTTCCCAAGTCATGGCATTTGCAGTTTCAACACCCAACATCTGGACATGCGTATTCCACCAGCTCAGTGTAGCACCATCCATGGTACCAGCAGCATATTTCACCCTACTCTCGGTAGGGCAGTTACAGATTTCAAACACCGACTCCAGCTTTTCGAACCAACAGAGCAGTCCCACTGCTCCCTCAGTTCCCCTGAATGGATTAGGTTTGCAGTCCATAAAGGACTTGTAGGTGCAAACTGGTTGTCCAATGAGATTCTGTCATGGAAGGTGTTGGCTTGCCAATGCTGCGGTAACACTCTGATTGATTAGCGCCGCCAATTCTGCAGGCGTCATGGAGATGTTACCTCTCCCGCGTCCACGTCCTCTTCCAGACATTCTTTA
>JABSNV010001325.1:62500-67500 GCA_024085815.1 Flaveria linearis | reverse complement strand
ATAATCATATAACACATAATTTCATAATCCAAAACAATTACACTGATAAAAGAAATTGCTATATAATTATAAGGTATTGGAAATGAACCTTTTGTAATCTCCATGCTCTTACATAACTTTCTATCCTCTATCTCTTTCTCTCTCATTTTAGGAAAAGAGAAACAAAGTGGAAGATGATTAAATTACATCTGTAAATATTTTTTTACATAACTTTCTATCCTCTATCTCTTTCTCTCTCATTTTAGGAAGAGAAAAACAAAGATGGAGATGATTAACTTACATCTGTAAATATTTACAAGATGTACGTGTAACTTACACTAGTTTAAACCTTATTACACTTGTGAATTTGCACACATATATAGCGAAACCATATTTGTATACGTCTAATGATGTTATTTCAATAAAAAGTAAGGTTCAATTCATTTCGGTTAAAGTCATTTTTTTTGTCTAAATAATATTCTTTCACACATATAATATTATGCTCTTTTAATTATGTATATTTCAAAATTTACCAGTGTAAATAAATCAAGAAATGTATACGTTACACTGTAAATATTTGTAGTGTAATTGTAACCAAAACAAACCCTAAACCCTATTTAACATAATATTATATACATTCTTTGTGCCAGCCACCTGCAGAATTATATATACTTTAAAAGGCAAAGAGCAAAGCAATTAAGCTTTGTGTACAACCATCTATTGCATAGGTCAGGATTGTAATTTTCTGGAAGTTTGAGAGTACTTATCCCCTACTTCTTTTTAGGTAAACTTCAATCTTCTCTTTTTTCTCTGAACCTCTTATCTTCCTTTCTCTGAATCTCTCCTCTTTCTTTCTCTAAATCTCTGTTGTTCCATGAGTTCGAATTAAATATTTCCACAATGTGATCTCAGCTGAGATAGATCAAGATGATGATGTGGTTTCGTTGATTTGCATGGACCATATAGTCCGACGACAGAGAGGCTGGTAACGGGATCACCGCGATTGCAACCACTGAGGTGCACTAATTTATTGTCATTTTGAGGTTTCGTGGCCGCTAGCGGTGTTCGTTGCTGGTGTCAGGTAGTGTTACAGCACAACAAGAAGACGTCGAAGAAGATGAATACGATTCTAAAGGTAACCTAATTTTACCCCCAATTCTTGCTGTTTTTGGGTTATATGTCGGGTAGCATTGCCCTGGACTTACTTTGTTAATTTTAATTGATGCCTAAGGTGAGTCTATAGGTAGGGATTCATTTAAACGTTTCAATTTGTTAGAACTTTGACTCAACTATTTCTTGAATTTAGGTTGGAGATTTTGGGGATTACATGATCTGAATGAAATTTGGAAGTAAAATTTGTATAAACGTGTTTTTTGGCAACTGTTGTTTCATGGTTGGTTTTAAATACATGAGTGGTTTGGAAGGATTACCTCATATTGAATCAATTTGTATCCATCAGGATGAACATCATTTTAGGTGACACTCATGCAAAAGGGTATATAAATTCGATTTTAGATTTTCTTAACTCAAAGTTTAAAGGTTTTTAAATAAGTAGTACATTATAAGGTTAATATCCTCGATTTGGATTCTTGATTTATTTTCATTTATATGCAATTATACCTACCTTTAACTATTTTATTATTACCATGTCTTTTACCATTGTGCATGATAAAGAATGAGTTCTTTGTTTTGATGGTAGGTTTAAATTCTTATGATGAATCTTCGTTTTAACTATGTGTAGAATATATCACATAAACATTAAAATAGGCAACATCCAATAAAATCATTTGATGTTCAATCTATAAAATAAGTCATGATCTTGATGTCCTTATGGTTACAAGGTTGAATTGTTATTGAAAGAGCAACGCTCGCTAATTTTCAAGCGCCAGGTAGTATGCGATCTTTCATATCTGGTGAATCCCATTACGATCTAGGCTTTTTCTTATAATTTCTTTATTCATTTATTCTTTCAAAAATACAACATGTGATGGATAGATTGAATCAATGATGTTTATAGAGGCCTAAAGAATTTATCTAACATGTGTTTAAAACATAAAGAGGTTGGTTGATGCATCATTTTGCAATAAAGCTTACCTGGATCTAAGAGTATGGGACTTTTGTAATATGTTTTTTTTCATATACTCAACGTTGATGCGTATTTTAGAACATCCCTTCGTGTTGTTTTGTTTTGAAATAAGTGATATAGTAGTACTCAGTGAAGTATTGGGTAATGAACCGCCGCGAAGCGCGGGGTTATTTGCTAGTTTACTATATTTTTGTGTTGAATCCGCTGGCTAAACCGTTAGCTTGTAGGCAGAAAATGGGCAAAATGAAGGGCTGAGATTATGTTGATCATTCATTAATAGAGGACTTGTAGGCTGAAAATTGATAATCATTTTGATAAAAAGTTGATCAACCATAACCATTTTAGTAAAAATCCCAAAGAGAAAACAATAATATACACGATCAAAAAGATGAATCATATAACAAATATAAATTTTTTTAGTATGTTTACAAATTATTTCCAAATTTTTAAAACATCAATTAATATAACAATATAGCATATTTTCATAAACGAGTTAGGGTGATTGTAATTTATATCTTATCACACTAGGCCTCTGCACGTGTTTTTTATTGTATATTTTGAGTTGACCTACGTTTTATATAATTTGTTTGAAAAAGAGTCGGCTCAAATATAATAGTTTCCATTGAACTTATAAATTTGAATTACTTTACATTTCGACATAAATGTAATTCGTAAACAAGTCAAGTTGGTTATACTCTATACTTTATCACGTAACGTACGATATCATTATAACGCACGACAGGTAAAAAAACTAGTTAAAACGTATTAGTGAAAATATTTATCAAGAATTAATGATAGTATAATTTATTTTGTTATTTTAAGTGAAATAAGTTACATAATTAAAGGGTCCTAATGGGACACCGCATGGGTTTTTGGGAGTGGGCCGGTTCAAACGGTCACGGTTAGGACTTGCGGTCACATTTTGGCACCTAACCATGACTGCATGGGCTTGCTGTCACGGTTTGGGGTGTTTGTCCCCGTGACCGCATGGTCTTGCTGTCACGGTTTGGGGTGCCATGACCTCGTGACAACAAAACGATAAAATGACAAAATGGGCTGTTAAAGTTGAAAAGCGGTCACCAAACCGTCACGTGGAGGCCAAACCGTGACCTCTAGGGTACAAGGTCTCAGTTTAAGGTACGACGTAGACGTGATTTTGACAAAAGGCCGGGATTCCCGGCACAAACCGTCACGTGGAGGCCAAACCGTGACGGTTTGTGCCCCAGAATTTCACCTTAAATACCTTTCAACTTAGAACAATCGGCATATCCATTTCCAAACTTCCGTTTCGCAATTTCATAATCCAAATTTTCAGTTTTTAATCGACCTTGGATTTTGAGCTTTCATTCATCCAACACTCGAGATTTTTCAGCCTTCGTCATTCCAAAAACGCGTTAATTCGAAAACAATGTCGGGTTCGGGAGATCATTATCAAAAGCCGAAGCTTCCAGATTTGAATGAGGTGCCACATATCGAAGATTCGAACCAGGTTGAACTAGTATATGTTTTATTATAATTTATTATTTGAAATATCTAACCATTATCTTTTTTAGGAATATTACGTATACGGGAGTCACCCTCCGTGGGGAGAGGAGGAAACCAACCCGTCGAACACATTTGCTCAAGAGGCGTACAACTCTTTATTTGGACCGACAGGTTACGGTGAAGGGTACAGATATCCCCCTTGCAATTCTTACGGGCATGCCCCGAACACATACCACTCACAAACAGAGCTGGATTACGGACATCCCCGTACCAGTCAGAACTAGAAATTACACATGTGTCGGATACTTTTAATGGGAATGACACAGATGAGAGTGACGGTTCGGTTCACCTCAAAGGAAACCATGGGGACACCGCGGAGCATGATGGGGATGAGGATCGGATAAGAAAGGCTACGGTTTCTTATAAAACCAATCAAGTACGAAGAGTTTTTATTCTTTTATTTATTTTATTTTTTTATTTGTTTTATTATTGTTTTTTATGTCTAACTTTATCATTTTTTCAGTATTTTGATTCTCGTGAGGACTTGGAGAAATGGGCTAAAATGAGAGGACGCGAGCATGGGTGCGTCATTGTGGTGGGTCGGTCACGGAAAAAGGATGTGGAACTAATATGCAATCGTAGTGGTGAACCTAAGTTCACTGCACAAGTAGACGTACTGGGAGCATAAAGAAAGGATGTCCCTTAATCTCGTAGGAAGTACGTAGGAAAGAGTGACAGTTGGATGTTAGAGGTGAGAAACGAGACGCACAACCACGATCCTGTTGTGTACGAGGAGGGCCACGCGCATCTTAGGAAGATGACCGCCGAAGAAATTGATCTTGTCGGGAAATTACACAGGCAGCACGTGCGGCCACGACATATCCATTCAGCCGTAAGGAGCAGTTTCCCCACAGCGTCTGTGTTGTTCAAGACATATACAATCTGACGTCAAAGTTTAGGGCTGAGGGGAGAGAAGGCATCACACCAATGCAGGAACTTGAAAACCTGCTACAATCTAAAGTGTTCGTGTATGAAACATGAACGAATGCAACTACTAAGGCCGTGGAAGATGTTTTCTTTTGTCATCCTACTTCGTATAAAATGTGGCGCGCATTCCCGCACGTGATGTTGATAGACACGACGTACAAGACCAACATGTACAACATTTTGTTTGTTCAGGTTTTGGCGTTACGTCGACGTCGAAGTCGTTTTGTATCGCGCATGCATTTATATCGAGGGAATGGCAAGACAACTTCACATGGGTACTGGAGCAGATCAGAGATATGCTCGATGGGTGTGTGGAGCCCCGCGTTATTGTCACAGACAGGGACCTGGCCCTGATGAGTGCGTGTGACACAGTGTTCCCGAGTGCTACTAAAAACCTATGCAGGTGGCACGTTCGGGAGAATATCAAAAGATGGTGGAATATCCTTTTCAAACCGACATGTGG
>JABSNV010001325.1:0-57500 GCA_024085815.1 Flaveria linearis | reverse complement strand
GGTGGACCACCCGAGCTGGCGGGGGCTGAGGTCCACCTTCAGGACGCCCACGAGGCCCTTGGCGGCGGAGAGGATCAGGCCCATTCCCCCGCCGCACAACCAGGACCCGCCCCAGCATCCCCAGCGCGTGTACCACGCCGTGCGATTGCCTGCTCGTGTTCTTGATATGATTCAGAGACACACGAGACAGGGTCGCGAGGCTGGAGGATACGACCGCGAGGCTGCATGATACGACGCGAGGCTGCATGATATGATGGACTGGGTCATCCAGCACATGGTCGCGGACTATACCGCCTCGGGTACGCCGGTTGTTGACAGCCACCGAGGCGGTTAGACCATGACGGTGCTGGCCCATCTGGCGCGGGGGGTCTGGTCAGGGCAGCGATCCGGGGATGATGGATTAGATAGATATTTTGTTTGTATTTTATTTCTTTTTGGATGTAAAAACTCGTTGTATATATATATATGTGCGTTTCAGTTATGATGATTTGTATATTTTGGTTGTGTTGTTTGGTTGTGTTTCTTTGTTTGGTTGTTTTATATTTTGCAATGTTGATAATATTATTGTATATGTTTGATAACAACTGATTTTTACGATTAGGTTAACCATGTGATAAAATGACAACCAATTGTTTAAAAAATAATTAAACGCAAAAAAAAATTACTGTAATAGACCATGAATTGCAGCAGCAGGGAAACCGACCCTGCATAACCAGTTTTCCAAAGAATATGTGATGCGTTTTGTCTCCATAAAGATTAAAGTCAACGCATTCTGAATCAAGATTAAAGATAATAGATTACAAAGACTAATTAAGCAGATTATAAAAAAGATGAACTGAATTGCACGTTTGTTAATGATTAAAACCATAAAATAGTGTTTGTTAATGATTTTAAAAGTATATAAACCTGAGGATAAATCGATGCACCACCATATGCAACAGCAACTTTCACCAGTTTCATAGCAGAATTTCTTAGCTTCTTCAAATATCTAACGAAATAATACAGATCATAAGAACAATAGTTATATTATTATTCACGAAAAGATAGAAATGATGGGACGGTGAAACTAGTAATCGATAATCAATCATCATTTCTACAGACAATAAACCATGATACGTCGAAAAAGGTAGACCACACCACGGACCATGGGTGCAAGATCCTAGTGCCACAACCCTACCTCTCCCCCCAACATCCTTCTCACACTACTTCTATAGCTAATGATTAAGGTGAGTACGTTAATAAAACTAAAAGTATAAAGTACCTGATTCTAGCACGACTAACATCCGCAATCTTTTTGCTTTGAAACAAATCCCAATGTTTTCCTTTAACGATGTATGAAACTTCCAAGCTTCAGATGTTGTAAAGTTCACAAACGCATATCCGGCATTCAAACCATGCCTGTACGTATATATCAACGTCAAAACTTAAATTATATATTATATATATATATATATATATATATATATAATACTATATAATACATATGGATGGGTACTATTGTAATTTTCACCATCTTGTAAGACGTGCCTTTCCCTCTCCCTCCACCGCTGTTACTCTGCCGATGAAGATGAAAGAGCTTCCCTCCTCAATGTACTTCCATCAACTCCTTCACACCTTTACACTCATCGTCCCCCAAACACCTTCTCCTCTCTAAAACCACCATCACCCCAAAACCCATGGCTCAGAGAGAGGAGAAAAAAGAAGAAACCGAACTCAAGGTCCCCGAACCGTAACCCTATGCAAACCGCCTATCGCCTCCACCATCTCCGCAACCGACGACCGGAGATCGTCGCCGGATCGATCCGATCTGAACACCGCCGATGTTATCAAAGGAACAGAACGATGATATCAAGATTGCAGCCGACCGTCCAAAGTCGAGTAAGCATTTGATGCGTATGTCTATAATCATTGATTTCGATTTTTAGGACCAGAGTCGCCGGATCGATCCGATCTGAGCACCGCGATGTTATCAAAGGAACAGAACGATGATATCAGGTACGCATAAACAGATGCCCCTTCGATGACATTGCAGCCGACCGTCCAAAGTCGAGTAAGCATTGATGATTAATGTATGTCTATTAATCTTTTATGTCAATTTTTAGGTTTTTAGTCTTTGATTTCAATTTGAAGGATCAGATTCTTAGGGTTTTTGTGTGGTTCGATTTTGTAACAGTGGTTATGGTAGAAGAAGGTCGTTCTTCCTCTGTGTGCCACGGGCATTCTCGGCTGGTGGTGGATTGTTCTACAAACCCATCACTCCAGATTGACAAGTAAAGTTAGTATCTTGTTTTTTATCTGCACTCTATAATGCATGTTATTTAGGGTTTGTTTTCACTAAAGAAACAATTTACATTTGAACGTTTTGCGGGTACCATTCGATTACCTTTTTCAATAGCTTTCAATTTGTTTTTTTTTTAATTTAATTTCTAAGCATTCTTATCTTGACTTCAGGCTTTTGATTTGAATTGGATATTACAAAGACTTCTTTTTGATCATGATATATAAATTACACCGATTCACTTTGTTATGTAATTAACTTATTAGCAATCTCATATTGACTTTAGGCACTAGATTTAAAGTGGATAGGATTTGGATTTATGCTTGCATAAAGTAAGTTAGGGTAGAGTTTGGGTGTGATGAATCCTACTTGAAGTAATATTAGTTTATGAAATCTTTATACACAACTGTATCTTTAAGTTCCTTGAGTTGTTTTCTTGATTTGTGCTGGCAGTCCTCTTATAGCTAGAGTAGCGAACCTTTATGGAGCCTGATAAAAACACATCATTACTCTAACATATTAAAATCACATCAAAATGTGTATGGCTGTCCATTTTATGTGCCTTCTGCTTTTGTTGTTTGGGGATCAACCAAAAAGAAGGTGTGGCTTGCCTTTCCAACAAAAATTAATACTTTAAATATTAATGGTATTGAATTCTCTTTGTTGGAAATTAATACTTTAATATTAGTGGT
The DNA here is from genome assembly GCA_024085815.1 of Flaveria linearis. Lineage (NCBI taxonomy): Eukaryota > Viridiplantae > Streptophyta > Magnoliopsida > Asterales > Asteraceae > Flaveria > Flaveria linearis. The sequence continues at coordinate 54,530 of JABSNV010001325.1, read as the reverse complement.
ATTGAATTCTCTTTGGTTAAAACTATATATGTAAAAATTTAAATGTTGCATAACATTGATATGTTGTAATTGGTCTGTAATCAACAATTAATCTACATGGGTAGCAAACATTCAGTTTTCCCAAACGCTTGTTTAAGTTAGAATGGTCATAACCGTATCTTCATCACTGAAAATCAGTTTAATCTGTAGTTTTAACGTAATAGATTGTTAATGATTCTAAGTAGTTATGCTTATAGGTTTACCTCGAGATTTTGTTTTGTTCCAAACAATTAATGTTTTATTTTCATTGATGATGTGTTTATAGTGATAGTGATCCATCATAGGTATCTATCTAGTATCCGTTCCTTTACGAATTACTGTATCCATATGTTACGATTAGTGTCTATTGGCTATGAATGATGTTGGAATCTTTGGGGTTTGGTTCGTGATCGAGAACGAAATCGTCTCTTGTGACAGTTAGCTTTGTCCCATCGGTTTCTCATTATCACCTTCACTTTTTGTACACTCAGTAAACTTTGATGACTAATTGTATATTCTATGTAGGGTGATGTTGAACAATATGGTGTTTTTGTGTGTTTAGCTGAGGTAGAAATGCCTAATTATACATATCATTTCAAATTCAGTTAAGTTTTAAAAGGTGACACTTAACTCTATAATGTACTTAGTATTACTCAAAGCTGAGGTATACTTACTAGAACTTATCATGGATTACATGTGGGATCCATCATTTGGGGGTTCTCTGGTGAACCATCTTTTCCTCCTAATCAAAATCCGCATATGAATTCTTTAGTGCCTTCAGGCAGTGATCTAGGTTTTGGAAACCATGCCCCTCTGTTGTTTGGTGGCGGCGGTTATGGTGGTGGTGGCGGTTATGGTAGTGGATGATAAGATAGTGGGGTGGTATGGTACTGGTGGATATAGTAGCCGTGCCGTGGTTTTGGTGGGGCTCACACTATGGTGGTGGTGATGCAGCTCTAAGGCATCATGTGCTGAACAATTCTGCGCATAAATAACCTATTTGTTCTGTAAAGACTTGAGTTGTTTTTTGTCTTAGTTTAATTAAAGTTGGTTTATTTTATCTTCTAACAGTTATGAAAGTTAGCTTATACCTCAAGTTAGAGTTTGGTTGGCACATATCTCATTTATATGATCTTTAACCATATGATCGAGTTAATACATTATCTTTCAATTGTCAAGTCAAAGCTTGATTCATGGTTAAATGTTCGTACCAGTTGTTTCATCAAATGTTTGCATGAAAAAATTACGTGTGTTTTACTTTAGAGAATTATGTGTTAGTTATATACTTATATAAATTACATGTCTTAACATTTTTACAATCTTTTATGATGCACGGTTTATGCAATGAATCCATTTTAAAGCCATCTACTCAGTGTATATAGGGTAGAGTTGTCAAGTGGATCATGGTAAAGGTAGGTTTCAAATTGAAATTTGATGTTTGTAATTTGTTAGCTTTATTGGTAGAGTTCTTATCATCAAACCAAATATTTTCATCAAGCTTTCTCTAATAATATAGGAGGGTGACAATGACAAACCTTGTTGTTCAACTTGCAGACAAGAAAATGGAATGAACTTGTAAATCCTATTGTTGTGGGATGTTCTTTGCTTTTGGTTTCTCATGTATGAACTTGTACTTAAATTTTGAATATTTTTAGTATTATGACATATAAACTGGGATAGTTGTTTTTTTATCTAATAAAGGTTTGTGGTTGAAAAGCAATTTCTTTTTTGAGCGGTGTGATTGTGCTAAAGACTAGGTATGTTTGTTTGTATAGTAGGTCAAAAGAGGTGTGATTTGTGCTAAAGACTAACTTGTGAAAGTTTATTTGTTTACTGCGTACTATAAATATGTATAATCAGATGTAGGTTATTACTTTGAGTACATGGTATAAAAAGTTCTGAAAAAATATGAGCAATGTGTCTTTTGAACCACCTGCTCGTTATGTCTACTTATTTGTTTTTTTTTTTTTTTCGTGTTTGGAAAATTGCATGTAACAAGAACAGGTTTGCATTGGTGAATCCCACCATGAAGCGCGAACATCGCTTACTATATATACATGTATACATAAATATGTATACATATGTATTATGTATATATGTGTCATTTATGTGTGTGTGTATAAAGAGACAGAGACGTTTGTAGAAGGAATTAAGACAGCCGCAAGCGTTGGAATCAAGACAATGGAACAAGTCACATTTATCTCAAACGATTGTCTAATGATTATATCATTATATCAATTTGGGAATGCCACACAAGTTGCCCTAACATGAAGGACGTTACATCCGCAGCAACGCGCGAGAATTCCACTAGTATGTATATATATATATATATATATGGTATATATATATATATAGACATGTAGTATTTACACCATAAAAATTAATAATAATATTATTCAGATAGATACCAACTTGAAATCAATCGGAAGATACACGAAATCAAACTCCGATCGAACGGTGTTTCCCTCCTTTTCATTCTTAAGTTTACAGTGATAAAATTAAAAAAAAAAACAATGTTTAATGCTTAAAAAATAAAAAAATAAAAGCAATATGTCACGGTTTGGCCAAACCGTGACATATAGCACCCACTGCGCACAATCACTTCCCCATAATTACATACCCAATCATTGACTACGGATCCTCAGATATAACTGTCACGGTTAGGGCAAACCGTGACAGTTAGGTCTTACACCTGACCAAACGGTCACGGGGAGACCTGACCGTGACCGCTTGGGTCGGTTTCTCCAGGAAAAGGCGGTGCGCCTAAAATTTCCGTAATTAAATGCTTATCATCCACCATAATTACTAGATTAATCTAGGGGTGTAAACGAGTCGAGCCGAGCCCGAGCTCATACATTTCACCCTAACCACAACTCATCCGCTGATTCTTCAACATCAGTCGGTTCGGACCTCCCGAAAGCTTGATGCAAGTAGACGAATTTTTGTTCTACGTCTCGAGCGATATATCCCCGTCAGCCCGAGCTCGTATGAGCTCGAGCTCGGCTCATGATGACTTTGGAGAGCTCGAGTTCGAGCTCGGCTCGTTTCGAGTTTATTTTTAAAGCTCGAGCTCGGCTCGGGCTTGGCTCGTTTATTTATTTAAAAATCATTTTTAATATTTTATATTTAATTTTTTATATATATTTATAATTATATATGTTATAAACAACATTATATATTTTTTAATTATTTTTATCATACTTCATATATAATAAATATTATTTATATAATGTATTTAATAAATTAAATAAAAAAATATATAAAAAGTTCGTTTAGGCTCGCTAGCCGACTCGAGCTAGATACCTGAAGCTCGGACTCGGGCTCGATAATTAAATGAGCTTTTATTCAAGCTCGAACTCGGCTCGAGCTCGATAAAGCTCGGCTCGTTCGAGCTCGATAAAGCTCGGCTTCTTTCGAGCTCGATAAAGCTCGGCTCGTTCGAGCTTTTTATCCACTGTTTTTAAGACCGGATCGGACCGGCCGATCCGAACGGTTCAACCGCGAATCGTGGCTGGTCCGGTCGGTCGAGGGTTATTCGTTTTTGGTCATTTGAAACGGCCGGTCCGAACCGAACGGCGGTTGGACCGGCGAACCGGCCGGTTTCGACCGGTTTCTGATTTTTTTTTTTTTTTGATTTTAGTGGGTAAAAACGGGGTGTTAAACCATAAATTAGTACGTAGGATATACAAATATAGTAAGTTTTATATAACTATAAAATATATGTATAAATCATAATAAATTACTTATATTTAATTACATATATAAATAATTTAAAATATAGTTAAATCCGGTCCATCGGTCCGACCGGTCCGACCACCGAACCAGTAAGGCGTCCGGTTCGACGTCCGATCCGGTTCTGAAAACATGTTTTTATCGATCCGATCTCGAGTAGCTTGTGAACGCTCGACTCCTTTACCACTAGATTAACCCTAAATTCTTTAAAGTCCCGTAATAAATACAATCACCGGAGTAAAATTGGGGATCTCTGTTTTACGACTCGTAGAATGAGACGGAGAGAGGAACAATGGTTTCTGAGGGTGGTTGCCGCCTCTCTCCGCCGTTGATTTCAATTATCTTCTTTCAACATCCAACAGCCCTCGTTACACACGCTTATATGCATGCTATTTTGCCGTTCAAAAAAAAAATATACATGTATATGTACATCTATGTGTGGGTGTGTGATAGAGAGAAAGAGACAGAGAGTGATATGTGTAACAGCAGGTTTTGTGGATCCATTGTTGGATCTACACGAGGCAGTGATGATCGAAGGTTATTATTGGAGTCGAAATCGGTGGAGATCTGAGATTATCCGCAGCCTGGCGTGGCAGAATCCGAGGACGGTGAGTGAGAGTGCATTCGAGAAATGATAATAATAATTTCTTGATGTTTTCGCTTGCAACCTCTGTTGCAGCCATGGCGGTTTAATCCCCTCTGTTCCGATAGTAAAACAGATCTGAGCCTCATCTTGTGATAATTGATTATTATTATTTTGGTTCATTGTGTGTATTTTGATCTGTTTTGAGTACAGAGCATGCGATTTGATTTAACATTCAATTGTTTGGTGACATTATTTTATGATTTTGTAGAATATACATGGTTTTATGGTTTTGTTGTATGATAACCTTTTTTTGTGTTTCGAAACCTGTCTAGTATTAGGCTTGTTTTTGGACTTGAAATCCGAAATCGATTTGATGGATGTTGTTTTGGTTTACAGCAGAGTTTTGGTTCTTGTTTTCTTTTTTCGAATTACACATCTTTAGTGGTTAGTTAATATGTTTTTTAAGTAGGTCTAGTTGTTAGGTGCATGTTTAGTAAACTAACTTTTTAATAACTTTTGAATTATTAATTTTAATTTTTGAAAAGTTATGGACGGGTTAGAGTATTCACTGTGTTTTTTTTTTATCCATATAATATATTAAAAATTATTATATTTCTCTATTTTTTTCAATTAAATAATAGTTTATACCTTTATCGTTACTTTTTTCTCTATTATCACTCATAACAACTTTAAAAATTATTAAAAGAATTATAAGGATTGACAGTGATTCTTCAAATATATCAATTCACAATAAAATTTTCTCTTTTCTTTACTCACAACCACTTAAAATCATTTCATATAATATAATACCAAACACCCATATATATTTTAAGGACTTCACGTGAATGCTTTAACTTCTTACCCAAACATACTTATTGAATTAGACATTAACTTTTTAAAAGTTAATAAGTTAAAAATTGATTAAAAAGTTAGTTTGACACAATAAATCAACAAGTATGTTTGATAACAAGTTTAACAAGTTCATTTTAAAGGTTTGAAAATTATATCTTGAAAAGTTAAAAATGTTATTTTGGAAAAATTAGTTTTCAAAAGTAATTTTAAACAATCTAAACACCCCTAAGATGGGTTAGGGTTTGGGAATGTGATTCGAATCACAAAGTTCACATTTTAAAAGAAAGGTTAGTTATGGTTTTATTTGGTCGGAGCTTTTTTTAAGTTTGGAGCGACACCAATAAACTTTAAACAATTGTAGACTTGGTTTTCATACATGGAGTTAATTTTATATTCAATTATCATATTATATAATGATGAGTACACTGATCATAAGCAATGTTCTGTTGACCGGACCGGCGCGGGTCCGCCGGCCCAACCGCCAACCGCTATGTCTTCCGGTTCAGTTTACTGCTTTGAATCGTGTTCAGGTTAACCGGACGGTTCACTCGCGCCGGCGATTTTTACACCGATTTGGTTCTCAAGTGACTAGGGTTTGATGACTTGCACCACTTGGGGTTGATGACTGGCATGTGCAGTAGAGGGTGACATCTCAAACTCCCTTTCCGTTCTCACCGGTCACCGCCAACCATTGAAATAGAAAGGCAAACACATGTTGATGATGATACATTGAAACCTATCAAGCTCTCCTCCAACTGAACACTGCTTTAAAACTACTACCGTATATGTAAAATGAATGGTTTAAAATCGCAAAATTACCGTTCTTTCATTTCTTTATTAAACATTATATAATATATAATAACATTAAAAGATAGCTAAAAATATCATAATATTGCAAAATAAGCAAATTTAGTTGTAACAATATTCAAATAGTTTCGAGAAAATTTCATTCACTCAATTAGCAATAACCTTAAAAAATGTTAAACATAGTTAAACACACACTTAAAAGCTATAATATGTTTGTATACATAAAAAATTATAAAATTATACATGTGAATTTACCAAGGCCCTAATGATGATTAAAAGTCTTTAAACATTATAGATGAACTTTACTTATGCGAGTCACGACCTGTATTATTAATGAGTAGGCTGCCAGCTTTATAATGTGTGTTAACTGTCAGTGGTTAATTACCATGATAAGCATTGCTGGCAAGAGTTGTCATTTGTTGTCAACTAGATGTTTGGGCTTTTCCTCTGTGCAAACCCAGTTTATGAAAGAAGAAAGATAACGAAAGTAAGAAAGATAATGAACACGATTAAGGATGTTATGAACAGTTAATTTGACTCTTATGAATGATGAATGTGTACATTAAAAGAAGTTAAAAAGTATATTTTCTATATTATATATAAAACTAGAACTAACTTAACAACACTGATTTTATATGCATATTAGTTGGCAGGTAATGATAATTGTTAAGGATGTCATTGGAGAAGGAGCTACCTGGCATTTATAGATTGGTATCCACCCTTGCATAATTGATGTTTTTTTAGAAATAACAATGCTAATGTTCTAATTCTAGATTAAGGATTCCTATAAGTCTGATGCAGCAAAAAATACTCTAAGTCTTCCTGCATGTTGCACAGAACCTGAAGTAGAAATGCTTCGAAAGTTTTACACTTCAGAAATATTCTGTGTAAAATCTTCCGAAGCCAAGACCAATATCTTCCAAAGCCAAAAATAAAGTCTTCCGAAGCTTCAAAGACAAAGTCTTCCGAAGCCAAGGAACCAAGACAAATTCTTTCGAAGACTTTTATCATACATGCTTTATCTGATGTACTTTTCTGTAAAGCTGAACCACTTTCCCGATACCCCACTCTTGTTGGTCACAACTTGTATGAGTTGGTGAAAAGATCCATGCTTTAGGAGAACTGTACATTGAGGTCTTGGGTCCACAACCTTTCTATTTTATGTACTTTTATCCTTTTGTAATATATTAGGATGTGAGCTATCGCATGTCATAGTCACTAGCCAAAAGGCATTCTGTCTTTTGACTCTACATGAATTTTATCTTCTAGTTCATGTATCCAGTTGGCCTTCAAAGTATGGCCGTCTGTAGGTTGTAGTATATAGTGTCTCAAGTCTTGTAACTTAGTAATAATGTATGCGTTCTGAATACTTGTAACTTTGAACTTGAGAAGCTATATACAGCATCCTTGAAAACCAACCACTTGTATTGTTATCCTGTTCTGTTTTCTAAGTTTACTTGTGTTCTTAGCATCATCATAACCGGTTCCCTATTTGATCTGTAAGTGTTCTAACACACTCCTCATTGTGTTGTTGTGTTGTAAGTGCTAACCCTTCTACCGGTCCAGCATTTGGTATCAGAGCATTCCAGGCTCTTGATATAAGATCTCACCATCTTAAGATCCCTCACACATATAAAATACTTAACAACTCAAATGGCAGCTCTTTCTAAAGCTGATATGGAAACTGGTACTATGACCAAGTCCCCACTGATCACTCCTGAAGACTTTGACATATGGTGCACAATAATGGAAGACTTCATCAAGTGTCAAGATTCAAGGATGTGGGACTCAGTTGTTAATGGTCCCTCATACCAAGCACTACTTCTGCTACTGGTAGTCGTATCATCCAAAGATGTAGATGATTACTCAGAAGAAGACAGGAAAAGAATAGAGCTTGATCAAAGGGCCATGACTTGTCTTCAAACTGCTCTTCCAAACTCCATCCACAGAGGCTTCAAGAAGTGCAAGACAGCTAAAGATCTATGGGAAGCACTGAAGCTCATGTATGAAGGATCCAAGGAAACTAAAGAGAACAAGAAGGATCTCTTAAAGCAGCAGTTTGAAAACTTACTTTCAATGCTGGTGAGACACTGACTTAACAATACTTCAGGTATGTTGAGATAGTGGACACTCTAGTGGATATTGGAGTAACTCTGAGAACAGGGACATAGTAAGGAAGTTCATGTCTTCTCTCCTAAACTATGGACACATTATTGTGTTATGATCAAGAGAACTTCGGACCTTAAAACTCTTACTCTTACAGAGTTGTATGGTATCCTGAGTGCATTCCAGATGGAGATGAACATGCATAAATTCCTCTGGTAACTCCAATAATCAACTGAGTTCAGCTCTTCATGTGAATGAAAGGGAAAGCATTGAACCACAACATCAGTTGTTATGCTACCCTGACAACTCACAAAAGGGGCCTTTCATCACCTTCCCAGAGACACCAAGAGAAGCTACACTCAAGGAAGTCCCTTCCAAGAGACAGTTCTTCTCATGCCTTTGTCTCAGCTGATGAAACCTCTGGCAACCTTCTTTTCACTCTTGAAGACTTGGACTGTATCCATCCAGATGATCTGGAGTATATGGAGATAGTTCAGCAATGGCTCTTCTCACTCACAGGGCCAAGAAGTTCTACAAAAGGACTGGGAGAAGATTTCCAAGCAATACATCCAGTGGAAAGTTTGGGCTGGACAAAAGCAAGGTAAAGTGCTACACTGTAACTAGATGGGGCACTTTGCAAGAGAGTGTAAGGCACCAAGAACAAATGGTGGCCAGACACAAACCAGACCAAGCTACACTGAGAAAGTTCATCAGAATGAGAAGACAAAGCAGCAGCGGTAGTTGCTGTTGAAGAAGGAGACTTTGATGGAGCTTTCAGATAGAAGATGCATCTCCAAACCAAACTCTTATGGCAGACCATGATGAAACCAAGGTATTGGAAAATCTTTGCTCTTCTGAATGCATTGCTAAAGTAAATAGATACTGGTCATATAACTTAGAGCTGAGATCTGACCTCGAGTCCTTAAACATCTTGAAAGCTGATTTTAAAAGAGCTGAAAATGACTATAAACTTAAAATAGAAGATTAGAGAAAACCATTTCAACTCTTAAACATGAGCTAACAAATTACAGGACTCAGATCAAAGATCTCATAGCTAAGTTAACTGAATGCCAAGCTGAGCTTGTGATCAGCAAAGCTAAGGCAGAAAACTGTGTTCTTGAAGAAGAAACCTTCAAGAACATAATATCCTCATCCTTGCATGCAAAAGTGTATTATCAAAACAAGCAGGGACTGGGATCTAGTGAGGTAGCTCCTCCACACACCATCTTGTCTGTAAGATCTCTAGGTGTGGAACTTGTGAAGATGAGCTTTCCTTCATAGATCCTTTGACTGAAGAGGATGAAGAGGAGATGGTGAGAATGACTTTGTTTGAGTGAGAAAAAGCATTCTGAGAAGGGTCACCATTCCTCTGAGGAGAGTAAAGCTGTTAGGATGATCAAGTCAAGAAGAAAGAACTTGATCAGGAAAGCCAAAAGAAAATCAAGGAAGGCTCAAGAGATCAAGGCCACTTTTGACTCTAAGCAGAAACAAGTTTTTATCTCTGCAGGGTTTGAAGTGGTTAAGACTGATGACATGAACTCTGGTTCATGTGCAACTCATCTCAGTAACAAGAAAAAGACTAATCTGTTGTGTGTTACTGCTATACAAGCTGGACCATCCAACTCCAAGAACAATTCTCAACCTAAAAGAATTGTCTCAGCTCCTATAAGATGAAGGTGGAGAAGGGATGTGACCAAAGTCAGTCCTCTTTTATGAAGATGACTCTTGGAAAGAAGAAACTGAAGTGTGTCATGTGTGAGAGTACTTCTCATTTGGCTAAGAATTGTCCATATAATCCTAAAGGTACTCTTCATGATAAACAAGGAGACTTCCAAGAATTCCAAGAAGAACTTAGCTTCGGAAGGAAAATCTGTTTCCTTCGGAAGTTCCAAAATGAAAAAGAAGGCAAGTGGAAAACTGCCTTCGGAAGAAAATTTGGTCTTGGAAGAAAGGAATGCTTCCGAAGTACTGAAGCTTGTTGTAGTAAAGGCAACTTATTCCGAAGGACCAGTTATCAAAACTTCCGAAGTCTCAAAAGCTTCCGAAGTATTGAAGGTCAAGTCCAAACTTCCAAAGGTGGTGTGGAAGTCAAAGAAAGGCCAAATGACTGAAGGTTCTTCATTAACAACAGCACAAGATCCTCAAAGCACAACCATAGGATCTATTACTATTGCATTATCTTCAACTGTTTTAAATGAGCCCAAGACCAATGAGGCTTGGGTTTCCAAATATAACTAGCTATCTCTTTGTGCAGGAACAGCTACAGACAAACAAAAATGTGTGGATCATTGACAGTGGTTTTCCAGGCACATGACAGGCAATAGGTCACTACTCCAAAAGTTTGAAAGAATTGATGGAGGACCAGTTGCTTTTGGAGGAGATGCAGGTGGTTACATTACTGGAAGGGGCAAGGTCACAAATGGTAAGCTCAGCATTGACAAGGTAAACTTTGTCAAGGAGCTTGGATACAATCTTTTGAGTGTATCTCAATTTTGTGATCAGAGTCATAACATGCTGTTTACTGAGCATGAGTGCATTGTTCTCAAGCTCGGGGTGGTTATTCCTCATGAGCACATCCTACTCAGAGCCCCCAGGAAAGAGAACATGTACAAGATGGATTTGCAAGAAACATCTCCCTCAGGAGAAGTTTCATGCTTTCTATCTAAAGCAAATAGTGATGAGTCTTTCCTTTGGCATAAAAGAATGTGTCATGTAAACTTTAATAACATGAATAAATTAATTAAGAATGATTTGGTAACTGAAATACCAAAAAGAGAGTTTACAAGTGATGATCATTGTGTTGCATGCCTTAAAGGGAAACAACAGAAGATATCTCACAAGCCTAAGAAAAGAAATTCCATCACTACACCCCTACACTTGTTACATATGGATCTCTTTGGCCCCACCAGTGTAATGAGTTAGGAAGGACCACTTACTGTTTGGTGATCACAGATGACTTTACAAGATTCACATAGGTCTTCTTCCTTAGAATTTAGGATGAGACCCTGAGACTCTGAAGAATTTCATCTTAAAGATTGAGAATCAATGTGATCACAAGGTCAAAACCATAAGATGTGATCAAGGAACTGAGTTCAAGAATCAAATACTTGATACATTTTATGATGAAAAGGGTATTACAAGACAATATAGTGCTCCCAGGACTCCTCAGTAAAATGGAGTTGCTGAGAGGAGAAACAGGACACTAATTGAAGCTGCAAGAACTATGTTGTCTGACTCTAAACTGCCCATCACCTTCTGGGCAGAGGGAGTCAACACTGCCTGCTATGTGTAAAACAGAGCTTTAGTAGTTAAGACACATGGTAAGGCTCCTTATGAACTTTGGCACAAGAGGAAACCTTCATTGGTTTTCTCAGGTCATTTGGATGTCCTTGCACCATCTTGAATACCAAAGATCATATTGCCAAGTTTGCTAAGAAATCAGATGATGGACACTTCATTGGATACTCTTCTCAAGCTAATGCTTATAGAGTATACAATCTCAGAACTAGAGTAGTTGAGGAGTCAGCCAATGTGACTTTCAATGAACACACTCCAGTGTGAAAGGTTCTGGTCCGGATTGGCTGTTTGATCTTGATTTAGTTACCAACTGTTTTAACAAATCTTGTGATCATGTTTTAGGATCCACAGATATATTGCCTACAGGTGATCCTGATCCAAGATTGAGCTGAGAAGATCTTCAAGCAATATATCTCCAGCTCCAGTGGTAACTAATCCTGCAAATGAAGCTTCTACCAGCACATCAATGATAAATCCTGCTGATACATCTGAGTTGCCCTCATCTTCTAGTTTTGAGGCATAAAAATCAAATGTAGGAACTTCAAATATTGGAGAACATGGTGGTGGTGACAGGGATCAGGAATTTCTTGATGCTGAAAACCATCCCATTAAAGAAAATCTCAATGATGTCACACACTCATTGGATCAAGTTAATCTTGTTAAGTGTGCTGCTATAGAGGGTGAATCCTCCTTGCCAGATCAGAATTTCTTCAATTTGGATCTGTCTAAACAACTTGCTGTGATCCCTCAACTAAGGATCCACAAGTCTCACCCCTCTACAAACATCATTGGAGATGTTGGTACTGGTGTAAGAACAAGAGGATAGTCTCATAATGCCAATATCTGTCTTCATTCTTGTTTCTTATACCAAATAGAGCCAAAGAAGATTGATGAAGCTCTAAAGGATGGAAGTTGGGTTGAAGCTATGCAAGAGGAGTTGCTTCAATTCAAGAGGCAAAAGGTTTGGAATCTATGTCCTCTTCCTCATGGGAAGACTACCATAGGTACAAAATGGATTTTCATGAATAAGAAGGATGATAGAGGACTTGTCATCAAGAACATGGCTAGACTAGTTGTTCAAGGGTATACTCAAGAAGAAGGAATTGACTACACTGATGTCTTTGGTCCTGTAGCAAGACTTGAAGCTGTTAGGATATTCTTAGCTTTTGCTGCATCCAAGAACTTCAAGGTCTATCAACTTGATGTCAAGTGTGCTTTTCTTTATAGAGTGATTGATGAAGAGGTGTATGTCTGATAACCACTTGGTTTTGCAGACCCTGATCATCCTGATTATGTCTGCAAGCTGACAAAGCTCTCTATGGGCTACATCAGGCACCAAGAAAGTGATAGTGATTATGGTGGATGCAATATGACTGCAAAGTCCACATCAGGAGGATGTCAATTTCTTGGTGGAAGGATAGTCTCTTGGCAATGCAAGAAACAATCCTGTGTATCTGCATCAACTGCTGAGGCTGAATACATTGCTGCTGCAAGCTGCTGGGGCTCAAGTGCTTTGGATTCAAAATCAGATGCTAGACTATGGATTCAACTTCAAAGAAACTCCCATTCACATAGACACCAACAGTGCTATCTCAATCATAGAGAATCCGGTGCAGCACTCAAGAACTAAGCACATCAACATCAGGTATCATTTGATTAGAGATAATTTTGAAAAGGGATTAATCAAACTAATCAAAGTTCACACAGATGAACAATATGTTGATCTGTTCACAAAAGCTTTTGATGAACAGAGATTTAAATATCTTATATCAGCTATTGGGATGATTAACTTTGAGTAGCTTTTCTTAAAACTTAATCATATTATTTCTAAAACTATGTGTGTTCTATGTTGTCTATTCTATCACTTTAATAAGCCCCAGTTTTTCTTTGGAAGAAAAATCTTTTAAGATATTCCTTAGATTTTTTAGAATTTTACTCTTTTATCCTTCGGAAGATTTTTTATCCTTCGGAAGATTTATAGTTGCCTTCGGAAGCTTTTATTCATCTCGGAATGAAATTGGTATAAATTGCTTCCGAAGCAAAATTCTTTAAAATCTTTGAAATATCTTCCGAGGCAAAATTTGCCTTCGGAAGCTTTTTAGTCAAAACTTCCGAAGTAATATAACCTTCGGAAGCTTTTCAGTCAAAACTTCCGAAGCTAAATAACCTTCGGAAGATTTTTCGAATTTCAAGAAAACTACCTTTTGGGCAAAAGAAAACTACTTTTCAGAGCTGGGACCGACACATAGATTTCAAAGTTTATTCTCTTTCATTAACTTTGTCTTAAATTCAAATTCATACAAATACCCAACGGTTACCCCTCTTTCTTCTACCTGCTCCAAAATTCGCCCATACCTCAAACCTAATCTCTCTGAAACCGCCTTTGTTCTTCACCTTTGTTCACCCTTAAGCTTTTCGAAATGGCCAACATTCAAAACAGAGACAATCCTGATTTCTCCATGCAACTCCATAGGCAACACAATCAGGTCGCCTTGTTGCACTCTGAGAAAGATGATAGTTTCTCAGAGTTTGCCGTTTCTTGCTCTATCCAACTACTACACCTCCCTCACCATTGATCCTACTCTTTACGAGGATCACCTGCTTGACTTTTGGAGGACATGTCAAGAGGTTATCATGGATGGGGAGAAGGCACTGTCTGCCACAGTGCAAGGGAAGACAGTCTTTATCACTCCAGCCATCATCAACACCCATCTTTAGCTGGATGATGAAGAAGGTGAACTGTATTTCCCAAAGGAAGCTGTTAACTATTCCTTTGAGCAGATGGGCTATAAAGGAGATTTCAAGTAAAGACCTTCAGAAAAGGGAAGGTCTCATCCCAGTGGAAATACCTACTCCATGTAGTGATTCACAGCTTGTCAAACAAGCATGGTGGGTGGGACCAGATTCCTGAGGATCTCTCCTTTACAGTTCATGGAATGGTACAAGGGGTCAAGTTCAGGTACTCATAATTTGTTTACACAAACTTGCTTGCTAACTTGGACTCCTTAGAATACTATATGTTTTCTAGATATGTTCAACACATTATCAACTGTGAACTTGGCTCACAGTTGAGGGAAACAAATAATATTCTTAAATCGGGACAGATGAAGCCAGGCATCTTTAAAATCATGAAGAAGCCAACTGTAGGCTTCTCAGGGGTAGAAACAGCCCTAGTCCCCAAAATGTTAGAGCTCATTGCTCAAGGTGACAACCTAGCAACACAAGCTAGTGTTGAACCCACACCTTCTACATCTCAACCACCAAAACAGCCTCAAATCACCCTCACCTACCAAAGAAAATCCAAACGAACCCTGCTCAAGCTATTAAGTCTGTGCAGGCCCCCATATACTCACCCATACAGGAAGAAGTGGATACTAGAGCTCCCACTTCTCCTGAGGAGCAAACCACTCCCATCTCTTCAAGAATCACTGCTGATGTTCCTCATGATTAGCCTGATGAGCTCATAAGCCCAACTGCCTTAAGCCTTCACTCTGATTCTCAACACTCAAGTGAACAACCTTCAGGGGACAGTTACCATCCCCAGCCTTTGGACTTAAACAACCAAATTCCTAACCTTGAATTCTACACTGATGAGGACTTAGGCTTCAGTGAGCACCATGAATCTCTCTACTCCTCACCTACTCAAAGAGAGAGGAGTGCCTCTGAATTCCCTATGTCTACCCCATATCAGTCACCCATTGCTGAGGTGGGTCCTTCTGAACCTGTTCAAGGGATCCATATGTAAGAGGCTCTCACTTCTGCAAGTAATTACATCATTAAGACATCAACCATGGCAACTCAGCCCATTGACACTTCATCTGAGGCTGTCAATGAGTAGAGGAAATCCAGCAGCCTAGAATACCAAGCTGGTGATGAAAGTTAGGACTTAGGTCCAATTCTCTCACCCCCCATGATTCTTCTGATGAAGATGAGGGGAATCTGAGACTAAAGGTGCAACAACTGTCAAAAACATGGACTTACTTAGTCTAAAGGTTAGTCATCTTGAATTTTAAGTGACTACCTTAACAATAGGGTCAATGATTAGCAATTGAGATATCTTATCTTAAGGAAAAACTAGCTGGGAGACCTTTAAGAAGAGCTCAACCAGGAACACAAGAACCTGCAGATGTGGTTGACCTAACTCCTAGCTCACGTATACAAGAGGGTAATCTACCAAAAAGGGGGAGAAAGTCACTACAATCACAGAACCTGGGAGTTCTTCAAGGAGTATGGACATTGAGGACTCACCATCCTCTCTTGTAATTGTACCTACTCAGCAACCTCCACAAGTTCACATTGATGTGAACATC
The DNA here is from genome assembly GCA_024085815.1 of Flaveria linearis. Lineage (NCBI taxonomy): Eukaryota > Viridiplantae > Streptophyta > Magnoliopsida > Asterales > Asteraceae > Flaveria > Flaveria linearis. The sequence continues at coordinate 38,822 of JABSNV010001325.1, read as the reverse complement.
CTAGACTACTTGTTTCAGAGTCTCTTTAGGGAGGGTGTATCACGCAAGAAGCTGAAGAAGATAGACCAAGGCAATCAGTAATGTCATTGGTCAACTGGATGTTGAGGCAGACCCTGAGATTAGCTTCAAAGGGAAAACCTTGACTGAAGGCCCAGTGATAGAGCCTGAAAGCCCTCTTACAATCAACTGATGAAGTGATAGAGATTGAAACACCTGTCACAATAACAATTACTTCAGCAACTCAACCCTTCAGTGAAACACCTACTGGTGAAGGTGTATCATAGTCTCTCTCTGGCCAGAGCTTGGATGCTACACCAAGCAATGAAGGCCAAAGCTCTCTCCACCCTATGTCACGAAGGTCTGTGGGTGACAAAGGGAAAAGGGTTCTAACCCCTGAGGGGATTGAGGAGGAGGAAAGAGAGAGAAAGAGAAAGCTAAGGGGAGTAAGTTCCACTGGGTCTTCAAGCTTCATGCAAGCTGCAATCAGGGATGCCCACAGACCAAACACTCAAGATGATGAGTTGAGGGCAGTGAGGATTACTTACTTACAGACCAGGAACTATGACATAGATGAAATTATATCTCTCCCCTTAGAGGAATTAAATGATCTGGCTGACATGGAAATGTCAAGAGAGAGGAAGGAAGCTGAAGATACAAGAATTCTTCTTGAGATCAAAAAGAAGAAAATACAACAAAGGCTATACAAGCATGTTCCTACTCTCTCGCCAGTTCAAGAAAGTCCTGTGCAAGAGGCTGTGGCTGCTACACAAGAACCTCAGGTAGATAAAGAAACAGATAGACAAAGAATGATAGACTACCTGAGTGCCACAGGCTTCTACCAGGAAGAAGCACTTCTTCCCTTGCCCTTTGAGTACATTGGGTTTGAGTATCTCAAACAACTTGAACTTCAAGTACTCAAAGAGCAGAAGTCAACAAAGAAGAAGATGAGGGAAGAAGCTGCTAAGTCAAGAGCTCTCATTCAGAAGAACTTGAAAAAGTCTGCTGATAGAGAAAGAATGATGAGCTTCTTGAAGCTGTATGGATTCTTCGGAAGGAGACTTGGCCCTATGTCTCTATCCACTATGGATGAGCATATCAGGGTAATCAAGCAGAAGATCAAGAGTGGAGAGCTTGCTGACTTGCACACTCCTCCAAGTCAAGCTCCACCTAAAGTAGAGGTTAAGTTTGAACAATAAGAGACAACACAAACTGAACCTCCAGCTTCATCTTCTGATCCACAACAGGGTCAAAGGCCAGCCTCTTCAACTATTGACAAACAGCAAGGTCAAAGGCCAGCCTCATCATCTGACCCACAACAGGGTCAAACTCCCTCTCCTTCTGAACCAGTGAGAGAGGAACACCCAACTGAGGAAGACACAACTGATCAACAAGGTACTGCAGGCCAGTTTTCTCAGTTAAAGACTACACAGAGGAAGAAGAGGATGGCTTTTAAACCATCTTCAAAGAAGAAGAAGAAGTCAAAATCAACCTCCTCTGATCCTCAGGGTGAATCAGAACACCCTAAGGAAGTGCAAGAAGAGGAAGCCCAATCACCTTCAATTCAAATGGCTCCTCTTGCATCAGGAAGACCCATCTTATCCTCGACTTACTCAACTAATCCTGAGAGATGGTATGTAGTCAGAGATCAAGGTGAAGAGAATGTCTACTCTTGGGAAGACCTCTTCAATTTACCTTTGCATGATCTTTTCGACATGAGAAGATACTTCACAAGTCTGAGTGATCCTGACCCTCTAATGAAGAAAGGAATGGTCATGATCATGTTGAGGACTGTGAACAGCTGAACATCTTCAAGTATTTTGGTAGCATCAGCCTAGGGGGAGTTTGTAAGGAAACCTATAAGTCTGATGCAGCCAAAAACACTCTAAGTCTTCCTGCATGCTGCACAGAACCTGAAGTAGAAATGCTTCGGAAGTTTTACACTTCAGAAATATTCTGTGTAAAATCTTCCGAAGCCAAGACCAATATCTTTCGAAGCCAGAAATGAAGTCTTCCAAGCTTTAAAGACAAAGTCTTCCGAAGCCAAGGAACCAAGACAGATTCTTCTGAATATTTTTATCATACATGCTTTTATCTGATGTACTTTTTCTGTAAAACTGAACCACTTTCCCGCTGCCCACTCTGGTTGGTCACCAACTTGCATGAGTTGGTGAAAGGTCCATGCTTTAGGAAAATTGTATATTGAGGTCTTGGGTCGAATCTTCTACTTTATGTACTTTTATCCTTTTGTAATATATTAGGATGTGAGCTATGGCATGTCATAGTCACTTGCCAAAAGGCATTCTATCTTTTGACTCTACATGAATTTTGTTGTCTAGTTTATGTATCCAGCTGGCCTTCAAAGTATGGCCGTCTGTAGGTTGTAGTATATAGTGTCTCAAGTCTTGTAACTTAGTAATGATGTATGCGTGCTGAATACTTGTAACTTTGAACTTGAGAAGCAATATACAACATCCTTGAAAACCAACCACTTGTATTATTATCATGTTCTGTTTTCTAAGTTTACTTGTGTTCTTAGCATCATCATAACCGGTTCCCCATTTGATCTCTTAAGTGTTTTAATACACTCTCCTCATTGTGTTCTTGTGTTGTAAGTGCTAACCCTTCTACCGGCCCTGCACTAGAATTATTTGTAATTTAACAAACATGTTTTATGGATGTGATTAAAAATCTATGAGTTTTTAAGAGCTATCTTAGAGGCTGATGCAAACCAAAGATCTCTCAACATATATTCTAAAGTACAAGGAAGTTACTTCGAAAGATTTGACAATATACAAAAAGTTCACCAAGTGTCAAATCTTTCAAATCCAAAGTCCCAATTCTTTCGAAACCAAAAGTGAAGTCTTCTGAAGCTTCTTTGCGAAGCTTGAATACTGATTTCTTCCTAATACAGAGAAGACATTCTTTCTCTGACATGCTTTTGATAAAAGTTGAACCACTTTTCGCTGCAATCTCTGAATACTCATCAACTTATACAAGTTGGTGATTATTCTAACTTTATCAATTGTATATTATGTTTTTGAGTCTGTAACTTTACACTCTTATACTTTTATCCTTATTGTAATAGATTATGATGTGAGCTATGGCATGTCATGATAACTTGTTAAGAGCCAATCTGTCTTTTGAATTTACATTGATCTTGTTGTCTGGATTAGTGTTTCAGCTGTTTTCAAAGTATGGTCGGCTGTATAATCTAGTATAAAGTGTCTCATGTAACCAATCCTTAGGACTAATCATTGCAGCAATTGTAAAAACACTTGATAGCAATATACATCATTATTGAAAATCAAAACTTGACTGTTCTTGTGTTCTTACTTTTGTTTTTTATTTCTTTTACCTGGTTCCTTACTTAAGCTATTAAGTGTTTACTCTCCAACTTATGATATTGTTGTATAACCATAACCGGTCCGGCAATTGGTATCAGAGCTTTTTAGGCTCTTGATTGTAAGATCTCACCATCTTTAATCTATTTAGTTTCACAGAACACTTACGTGCTCAAATGGCAGCTCTCACTAAGGCTGACAAGAAAACCTGCACCATGACCAGATCTACACTGATCACACCTGATTACTTTGATAATTGGTGCAAGAGAATGTGAAGCTTTATCAAGTCTCAAGACATCATCATGTGTAAATATGTTGTCTCATGACCTCACACCTAAGCACCACTTTAGCTATTGCTGGTGGTAGGATAATATTAAAGGAAGTGGCTGACTATTCTGAACAAGATTGGAAGAATATTGATATAGATCAGAAGGCCATGATCGCTTTTCAAACTGCTTTTTCTAACTCTTTTTATAGAGAATTCAAGAAATGCAAGAGTGCAAAACAATTCTGGTATGGAACTTATGAAATAGCTTCTCTACACACATTACTATCTGTTAGATCTTCAAGGTGTAGAACTTGTGAAGAGATAATATGCCTCTCACTTATCCCATTCAAGAGTAAGATGAATATAAATAAGTTATAGTGAAAGATGAACCAAAAGTGAGTGAAGAGTGCAAGACTAATGAATGGGGTCAACGCAATAGTTTCAAAGTGTTAGAAGAGCTATAACACTTAGCAGGTCAAATAGGGAACCTGTTTATGATGAAATAAAGAATACAAGTAAAAGAACAAACAAAAACAAGAACAATAACACTCAAATATGGTTTTTCAAGAATGATTTATATTGCTCTTAAGTTTTTAGAATTGTTACAAATCTTACATCTAAAATACAGGCACTTAAGATGCTTTATAATTCATCCTACAGTCTGTCATACTTCGACGTTCAGCTAGAAACACTAATTTAGACAACAAGATTAATGTAGAGTCAAAATGCAGATTGCCTTTTGACCAGTAAATATAACATGCCATAACTCAAAGGATAAAAGTACATAGTTAGAAAGTTACAAACTCAACACCTTAATCAATAATTGACAAAAGCACAGATTTTTCACTAACTCATGCAAGTTGGTAAGTATTCAGAGATGGCAGCAAAAAGGTGTTTCAGCTTTTGTCAAAAGCATGTTAGAGAAGACATGCCTTCTCTGTCTTCAAAATAAGTTAGTCTTGGCTTCGGAATACTTTGTATTTGAAGCTTCGAAAGACTTCATCTTTGGCTTCAGAAGAATTAGTATTTTGGCTTCGAAAGATTTGATATTTAGCATAATTCACTGAGTTATATCAAATCTTCCTATTTAACTTCCTTGTACTTCACATGTGCATGAGAGAATTCTTTGATTACGTCAACCTTTAAGTGTAATTCTTACAAACTCCCCCTAGGATGATACTACCAAAACTAAAGGAAAACCTTGAAGCTGATATTCATCTGTTGACAGTACTCATTAGAATCAAGATCATTCCATTCATAATTGGTTGGTTAGGATTCCTTAGATTTTCAAATTATCTACTCATGTCCTAGAAATCATGCAAAGGGAGGTCAAGTATGTTTTGCAAGAAGCACATGTCTTGACCCCTTGATCTCTAGTGATATACCATCTGTCTGGGTTAGTAGCAAATACCCAAGACAAGATGGGTCTCTCAACAGCAATAGGCTTTACTATGAGTGGACTTTGTTGAGCAGCCTATTCTTGAGCACTCTAATGTATCCTGACCCATCCTAAGGTGCAGAAGTGGATGACTTGGACTTGTTCTTTTTCTTCTTATCCCTTTTGATGGCCATGCTCTTCCTCTTTTCATAATATCACTAAGAAGGCTGGCCTGCAGTAACAGATGTTTCTTGTTTATCCTTCTCAGTTGGGTGCTTTTCCTTCACAGGTTTAGAAGTACAAGGGTTAGTACCCTGCTGTACATCAGAAGATGAATCTGGCTGTGATGCAGCACTAGGTCCAGGTTATCTTATCTTTTCGGGTTCAACCTTGATCTCAGCTTTAGGCGCAGCCTGACTTGATGGAGAATTCATGGCAACCAGCTCATCGGTTTTGATCTTTTCCTTGATCACTCTAATGTGCTCATCCATGATGAATAGAGATATTGGTCCAAGTCTCCTTCCGGAGAATCCATATAGCTTTAAAAAGCTCATCATCTTCTGTCTATCAATAGACTTTTTCTGTTTTGCTCTGATGGTGGCTCTTGACTTGGTAGCCTCTTCCCTCATATTACTCTTAGAAGATTTTTGCTATTTTAGCACTTATTTCTCAAGCTGCTTGAGATATTCAAATTCAATATATTCATATGATAAGGGAAGAAGGTCTCCTGCCTGATAGAGACCTATGGCACTTAGGTAGGTTATCATATTTTGCATATCTTGTTCACTACCTACCTGAGTTTGTTGTTAAGTAGCCATGGCCTTTGCCTCAGGGCTTTCCTAAATTGGGGAGAGAGTAGGAGGTTTGTAAAGTCTTTTTCATCTCCTTTATTCTTTGATTTTAAGGAGCAGTTCTGCATCCTCGGACTCCTTTCTCTCCTTTGACACTTCCAAGTTAGCCAGTTTATTCAATTACTTCAAGAGGAGCGAGATGTGTTTATTAACATTTTAGTTTCTAGACCCTAGATAGTTCAATCTGACTTTTCTCAACTCATCTTTTTATGTACTTGACCTGGGGCAACCCTGATTGCAGCTTCTATAAGTTTGACACTTCCAAGTTAGCCAGTTTATTCAATTACTTCAAGTTTGACTTTAGGGTTTTAATTGTCATTATATTGCATTATTATAAGCTGTTCTTATGTCCATAATAATTATTGTGCGACTTTACGTGGTATGTTTATGATCATAAATGCAAAGTATTATCATTAACAAAAGTGAAAGATTAATGATAAAGAAAAGTGGAACGTAAATGAAATAATGTAAGTCTTGCAAGCATATAGGAGGTGCACGACCATATTGTCGTTAGCTCAACTGTGATGCGGGTTAGCTACCCCGAAGGATGCACACAGGGTCAATCATTCCGAAGGATGCACACAGGGTCAATCATTGAGATTGGCAGAACCCTTGTGGCATACCCTAGGTGACTGGTCAGCTTCGTGCACAATGTTCATGGTCTATTTATAGACCACAGGCCCAACACCAGTTTCGTGCACAATGTTCGGGTATTGCACATTGCTCCATACAGACAGTGAAAGATAATTTTAAAAGTACGAAATGAACAAACACGTACAGTAAAGAAAGAAAGAAAGAAAGAAAGTATTACCTTGATGTATATTTGATGCATGCTCACGTACAAAAGTAAGGAAAGTATTTTATTGAAAGAGTATTTTCATGTATATATAGCATACAAGGTACTTCAATACTTTTAAAACTAGAACTCACTCAGCAATGCTGACTTTTATACATTTTCGGTTGGCAGGTGAATATTGTTGAGGATGGCACGAGGGTGAAGCTACTCGACGGGAAAAGACTGACATCCATTCTTATGTTATGATATTGTTGTTTTGTAATGCAATTAAACAATCTTTTATGACTCAAACCCCATTGTATTGCTTAACAACAGTATTTATTAATAATAGTGAATGGCTTTTCTAATGTAATTCCGCTGCTTATTTTATGAAATGTGTATTATTACGTATCTTTAGTGCTATGAATGACCAGCTGTGAGGTCTCCTGGATCAGGGCCTTACAGTGTAAGGTTGTTAAGACTCCTATAGCCATAAACCGCTCCTTAGGCCTGATCTTGATAGGGAATATGTTCATTAACATCTTTATAGGCTATGATTGAGTATATTATGTACCTTACAGTCAGGAGGCCTAATATCATGCTTGCCAGATGCATATGTACAAGATATCAAGCCAACCATAAGATATCACACATAGTTATTGTCAAGATAATTCTTTGATATCTCAAATGAGGTCCCCAAGCTGGACTGTGGTATCCAAAGAATTCTAACTTCAATTTACATGTCTATATAGATAGTGACTATGGTGGCTGCAATATAATTACAAAGTTTACACTAGGGGATGTCAATTCCTTTGTGGAAGGATAGTCTCATGGCAATGCAATAAATAATACTGTGTATCTGCATCGACTACTGAAGTTGAATACATTGTTGCTGTAAACCCTTGTGTTCAAGTGCTTTGGATTCAAAATCAGATGCTAAAACATGGATTCAACTTCAAATACTTCTATCTAAATAGACAACAACAAAAGGGCGTACCTGGTGCTGCAAAAAGCTCCCGCGTTTCGCAGGGTCCAGGGAGGGTCCGTCCCATTTAAGGGAAGATGTACGCGGTCTTTCCCCCACATTTTGTGGGGAGGCCGTTTCCAAGGATTCAGCAACAATGCTATCTTAATCATAGAGAATCTTATGCAGCAATCAAAGACAAAGAAAATCAACATCAGGTATCATTGATCAGAGATAATTTTGAACAGGAATTGATAAAACTAGTCAAAGTTAACATAAATGAATAATATACTAATTTGTTCACAAAAGAATTTGATTAACAGAGATTTAAGTATCTTGTATCAGCTATTAGGATGATTAACTTTGATAAGATTTTCCTAAATTAATTTTAAAATTGTTTTTCAAACACATGTGTCTTTAAAGTTGTCTAAATTATCACTTCTATAAGCCTGTTTACGTTGTATGAATTTTTTCTAAATGATATTTCTTAAAATTTTAGGAATTAAAGACATATTTTCTTTCAGAAAAATCGATTTGACTTCGAAAGAAAATAATGTTCTCAAAATTAATAATTACTTACTAAGTAATTTAACTTCAAAAGAAATTCTGATATATCTTTCGAATCTTAAATAGGCTTTTAAGTAATTATATGTTTTGAAAAACAGTTTTCTTGCTAAAGCAGTTAAGTCTCCGAAGTTTTATTTACTATTTGAATTTAACTTCTGAATTTTAATATCTTCCGAAACCAAATATGTCTCGGAATCAAAATTACTTCAAGTACTTCTTCTTACGAAGCAATTTTTCTCAAACTAAGGAATATTTTCAAGGTTAAATTAGCTTCGGAATTTTTCACAAAAAAAGTTCTAAAAACAAATTACCTTCCAAAGATTTTCAACTTTCAAGATAACTATCTTATTGGGCACTTTTTCAGGGGTTAAACCGCATCCGGATTTCAAAGTTTATCTTTTGCAATAAGTTTGTCTCAAATCCAAGCATATAAATATATTTTTCAATGGGTCTCCCTCTCATATCTTTCTCTTTATCTGCAAAATTTTATCCCTATAATCACCCACAAAGCCTTGTTGTTCTTCAAATCTCTCACACTAAAGCTTTAGAAATGGCCAATGTTGAACCCCAAAATCAACCATCCTTTGTCAGGGATTTGCAAATATTTAGCCCGCTCATCTTGCCTCACTACACTCACCATATATCCTTCTCTTTAAAAAGAACAACTGCTGGAATTCTGGAGGACCTGCCAAAAGGTTATCTTGTTCGCTAATAAGGCACTATCTGCATCAGTGTAAGGGAAGGCGGTGTTCATCACTTCAGCCACCATCAATCAACATCAAAGGCTGATTAATAAAGAAGTTGAACTATCCTTCTCCAAAGAAGCAGTGAACGGATCATTTCGACTGATGGGCTATGAAGGCGACTACTATGTGAGAAACTTAAAAAACGGTAAGGTCTATTATCCATGAAAATACCTCCTCCATGTTTTAACACATTCATTATCAAACAAACATGGAGGATATGACCAAATTCTAGAATGCCTATCCTATATAGTCCATGGGATAGTCAAGTGGATCAAGTTTAAGTACTCCCAGTTTGTATACACAAACTTACTTGCCAACTTAGATTTATTAGGATATTACATGTTTCCTAGATATGTCCATCATATTTTCAACTGTGAACTAGCTCACACTTGAGGGAAACAAATAATGTTCTTAAATTGGGACAGATAAAGCCCGATATTTTCAAAATAATAAGGAAAATCACTATTTTTTGGGGGGTAGAAACATCCCTTGTCCCAAAAATGTTAAATCTCCCTGCTTAAGGTGACAACTTGCCAGCACTGGTCAATGTTGGACCCATACCTTATTCATCTTCACCACCCACACATGCACAAATAACCATCACCTACCAGAGAAAATCCAAATGAACCCCTGCTTAGTCTATTTAGATTGAGTAGACCCCTATATAGTCACTTATACAGGAGGAAGTGAAACCAGAAGCTCCCACTTTCCCTAAGAAATAAACTACTCCTATTCTTTCAAAGACTATTTAAGGAGGGTGTACCAATGGCTATGTTGCCTCCATCCCACCCTGCTGAAAATCCAATTATAGAATAGAGATATGACACTAATAGAAGAGCCTTGGTGATTTCTAGATTTCAGGGTAATAAGAAGTTTTCAACTTTCACACTCTGAAATTCTATGAAAGCTTTCCTCTAGTTGAAATGCCATATGCCAATCCAAGCCAAAACAATTAATCTAACAGGTTAGCTAAAATAATTCTGCTAAGGGTGTCTGAGTAATTAAAGAGAAGAACCAGATTATATAGACAGAGGCTAGCAGGTAAAACTGTTAGTCAACTGTATACTGAGGCAAACCCTAAGATTAGCTTCAAAGGGGAAACCTCAGTTGAAGGCCCATAATATAACCTCTGAAACTTGACATTACAACTCATTTAGCACCCATTACCCTCAATTGGACACCAGTTGGTGAAGGTATCTCACAATCTCATTACCCAAGAAGGCCAAAGATTTGTCCTCCCTGAGTCACATAGGCTAGTGCTTGACAAATGAAAAAAGGTGTTAAACTTAGAGGAGATTGAAGAGTAGAAGAAGGAGATGAAGAGGAAGGCAAGGGAGAGAGGATGAGAGAGACCCCCAGCTCTCTATCCTGATAGATAAAGATACTGCTTCCAAAGAGACCCCCGACTCGAAAACGATAGCAAGCAGAGTATAGAGCAGACAACACATACGTACATATTACATAAGAGTTTAAAATAAAAATAGGCATATTCATAAGTATATTCATAAGCATAACAACCAACTATAGTGCATACATACCATAAGCATACATCATATAAGCATAAGCATACGCATAAGCATAACAACCTGGAGATAGTTCATACGTCAAAAAGCAACGTGCTTCACATATAAAAGGCAAATATCGATAACCTACACATCACACGGGGGGTCACGTATCAGGTCTTCCTTTACTTCTCCTACCAACAGATCCTACTAGAAGTCCTTAATTTTAATTCTACACCTCCATGCACTCCTATCCTCGATCATGTGCCCGGAGAGGTGCAACTCTACCATATCCCACCTAATTATCTCATCCCAAGTCAACTTAGGTCTTCCTCTACTCCTTCTACCATCTAAGGTTATGTTCTCTACTACTCTAACTGGCGCTTACATCGGTCTCCTCTTCACACCCAAACCATCTTAATCTTCCCTCTCATATTTTATCTGTGATACAAGCCACCTTTAGCCTCTGCCAAAACACGATGTTCCTTATCCGATCTAGCCTCGTGTGTCCACACATCCACCTCATTATTCGCATTTTCACGACCTCTATTTGTCGCTCGTGCGATTTCTGTGTGGCCTAACAGTCTGTTCCATATAACATAGCCGGATGTAATGCCACTTTATATAGTTTTCTCTTTAGTCTTGCTGGGAACCTCTTATCACATAAAATCCCTAATGCTGCTCTCCACTTGCACCATCCTGCTTGAACACGGTGGGCTACATCATTGTGTATTTCTTCGTCCTCCTGTACGTACAATCCTAGGTATTTGAATCTAGACGTCTGTGGGACACCAGACCCTAGATACTAATTTGGGTGTCCTATTCATTCTCTCCACTAAAGTTACAATGCATGTATTCCGTCTTAGTGCGACTAATCCTTAAGCCTTTATGCTCTAATGCCGCTCTCCACTGTTATAACCTCTCATTAAACACCCTTTTAGATTATGATATTAACATAATATCATCCGCAAACAGCATGCACCATGAGAGTGGCTTCTGTATAGACTTAGCCATCTCATCCAACACTATTATGAAGAGAAATGGGCTCAATGCCAATCCTTGGTGAAGTCCACTTCCACCGAAAAGAAGTCTATGTCTCCGACTGGGGCTCGCACACACATTTTGCTCCATCATACATATCCTTGATTATCTTGATATATCTCTCTGCTACCCTTCTATCTCATAGACTTTCCCAAATGAGTTGTTACGGAACACTGTCATAGACCTTTTCTAGGTCAATGAAAACCATATGGATATCCCTTTTATTTTCTCTATATTTCTCCATTATCCTCCTTATGACGTGTATGACTTATGTTGTAGAGCGCCCTGGCATAAATCCAAATTGGTTTATCGCTATCTGAATTTCACGTCTAATTCTCGTGTTGATAACTATTTCCCATAGTTGCATCGTGTGAGTTAAGAGCTTTATTCCCCTGTAGTTTACGCAACCTTGGAGATCTTCTTCAGCACCCATTCAGTAAGGAATTGAATGGACTAACTGATATAGAAGTATCTAAAGAGAGGAATGAGGCTAAGTCTACTGAATTGCTACTCAAGGTCAAGAAGAAGAAAGGAAGAGAAGAAAACTGTATAAAGCCTCTGTCCTCTCTCCAGTTTAAAAAAGGCCTAAGGTGGAAACTTTGGTTGTTGAAAAAGAAACTCAAGTAGGTAGAGAACAAGATAGACAAAAGATGATTACCTACTAGAGTGCCATAGGTCTCTATCAGGCAGCAGCTCCACTCCCTCTATCTTATAAATATATAAATTAACACCCGGATATTTTTAATAGACAAGAACGAAAGAATAAACGTGAATAAAAGGAGAGTGCAATTTAACCCAAGTTGAGGGGTTAAAAGTGTCAAAAGGACAAAAAGAATAAAAGTGGGTGCATAAAGGTGATATGGCCTCCCATAATCACCTGCACATCTCATTTCTTTCGATCTTAGAGAGAGAAAGAGCAGAGAATTCGGGTTTTTGAAGAAGAACAAGAAGATCGAATTCAAGGTATGTTTTAGTTGACTTGAAGTGTTTTTGACCGATTTCAGTCTCGGGTTTGTGCTTATACATGTTTGTATGTTCGGTTGTGTGTTTTGGTAGGTTTTTAGGTGTTTGAGCTGATAGCAAACGGGTTTGAAGGAAGTTATACCCAAAGTTGCATAAGGTGAGTTCTAGAAACCCCTTTTTATATGTTTTAACCGATTTTAGGTCTGGAAATACATGTATAAACAATTTTATAAAATGGAAATTTATGCCCGTATGAATGTGTATGTGTGTATGCGGGTGGGGTATGAATTAGGATGATTTATGGTTATGAAGATGTTATTGATGTGTTTTTGATGCTTAGAATGTAAGAACTAAGCTTAAGATCTGTTAGAATTGAATTTGGGCTTGAATTATGATGATGTTAGTTACAAGTAGTTGTTCACGAGTCTAAAATAGTACCCATATGCCCAACTACCAAAATGACTAAGTATGCCCAGACGCCTAAAATCCATGCGCCTAAAAGTGCCCGAACGCCTAAGTGCCCATGCGCCTAAGTCAGGCCCATACGCCTGCATAGTGCTCATGCGCCTAGAGTTTGCCTAGAATGGTTATGTGTTGGACCATGCGCCCAATAGTGCCCATGCGCCCAGAACCTTCCCATGCGCCTAAGTGTTCCCATGCGTCTAGAAGGCCAAGCGCCTGCATAGTGCCCATGCGCCTGCATAATGCTCATGCGCCTAAAAACTTAGAAATTTTTAAGAGGTTTTAATAGGAAGATCGATATTCTATAACAAAATATGCTATACGAATGTGTTGCCCCTTGGACCTCACTAGGGCCTGCTGCCCCTAGGACCCCGCTGTCAGGGGTTGCCGCCCCCGAACCCCTGCTGTCCCATTGAGGGTTGGTTATATTCTATGATGACTTGTTATGTATGTGTATGTATAAGGGAATGGATGATGCATGATGTTTATGATGACGTGTGATGATGTATGTAATGCTATGTATGTTTATGTTATGATTCCTTATGTTCCTATTATGTATTATTCCGTGACTTACATGCTATGAGTATGAAATGAATGAAAAGTATTATGTAAGCGGAAGTTAATGATAATGATATGTGGAACATAAAGAAAGAATGAATGCATGCATTAATGAACGAACAAATGTAAGAAAAGTCTTGCGAGCAATGTATGAAGGTTCATACCCAATGAAGGGTGTTAGCTCAACTGTGTGTGGGTCAGCTACCCCGGAAGGATGCATACTGGGGTCTAATCCTTGTGATTGACCATACGTATGGGATCTTGCCGCTTACCCGGTACTGTGATCAGGCCACCGGGCACAATGTATGGGAGTCTAATTATAGACTTCGGCCCGGTACCCGCTTTATGTATGACGATGGGGTATAGCACATGACATTGGTCCAATTGAAGTTACCTTGGTACTATGGTCAGGCCACCTGGCATAATATATGGGAGTCTAATTATATACTTCGGCCCAGTACCCGCTTTATGCATGACGTTGGGGTATAGTCCGTGGCATTGGCCCGGAATGTGAGGAAGATAAAGGTGAATGTACGTAAAATATGGTAAGGAAGATAACGAATGATAACATTGACGTACGATGATGAATGAACAAAAGTTAATGAACGATGATGAAGATAATAATAAGATTATCTATTGTACGTATGATGTATGAGCACATATGAAACTAGAACTCACTCAGCAACGCTGACTTTTATGTTTTTCCAGTTGGCAGGTGATTGTTGCTGAGGATGGCATGGGACAGCTACTTGGCATTTTTGGGATGACATCAATTTGTATAACAATGATGTTTTTGTGATGTAATGCAAATTATGGTATTTTGTAACAGTTAACTACATTGTATTATTTTGCAAAAGCGTTCATTAATATATGAAATGGTTTTAATTAATTTCCGCTGCCATGTTTTAAATAAATGTATGGTTTATGCGCGATGAATGACCAACTTTGAGGTGCCTGGGAACGGGGCCTTACAAAAAATTTGAATAACTCAAGCAGCTGGAGCAAAAAGTTATACAAGAAAAGAAAGTCCCTAAATGTAAGATGAGCGAGGAAGCTGCAAAGTCAAAAGCCACTATCAAAGCCAATAAGAAAAAATCTAAAGTTAGATAGAAGATGGTGAGTTTCTTGAAGTTGTATAGGTTCTCCAAAAGTAGGCTTGGTCCTATGTCTCTATACACAATAAATGAGCAAATAAGGCTAATCAAGAGGGGTGAGCTGGTAAACTTGCATTCTTCATCAAGTCAAGCTGCAACTGAAGTTGAGGTTAAAGTTGAACCCCAAGAGACAACATAACCTAGATGTAGTGTTGATCTACTGCCAGCTTCATTTTCTAATCCACAGTAAATATTGAACCTTTTTTCCTAAACATATGAAGGGGAAGGACCCAATTGGTAAGTATAAAGAAGGAATACATGGTGATTAAGATCAACCATCTCAGTTAAAGTATAGAAAGAGGAATAGGATGACCATTAGAAGGGACTTAAAGAAGAAGAAGAAAAAGTACAAGACATCCACCTCTGCACCTAGGGATGAGTCAGAATATTCTGATGATGAACCAAAAGAGGTTGCTCAACCCACTCCCCTACAAATAGAGCATCTTGCTACTAAGAGACCCATCATGTCCTGGGTTTACTCTTCAAACCCAGGCAGATGGTATGTCATAAAGAGTATGGCCGCCCATAACCACTTCCACATTCTACTGCTCGACTGAAAAAGAAGAAAGAAGAAGAAGAAGCTTGTTCTCTTGGATATTCAAGAGAAAATAAGTTGTTTTTGCTCTTGGTAAGCACTTATTTATATAATTGGTTCGGTTTTGTCGGATGTTTGATCATGAAACTGATTTTATGTGTTCTATGTGCTTGGTTGTTTATTTTGGTGTGTTTTAGGTGTTTGAACTCTTGGTACCTTCAAGTTTGGTGGAGTTTTACTTGAATACTGCTTTAGGTGAGTTCTAGATCCAAGTTTTATATGTTTTTAAACTTCTTTGGGGCTGAAAATGCATGTAATATGTTTTCAAAGACGTTATGTATGTAACTGTATGTATGTGTGTATGAATTCATGTGTTTTATGGTTATATGCTTCTTTTAGATGCCTAGAATGATAGATTCAAGTTAAGAACATGGTAGGATGATGATTGGGTCTGGAAATGATTTAGAAATATGTATAACTATTGGCCATGCGCCCAAATATGGTCCATACGCCTAAAAATTTTGACTTAGAAAACTTAAGTGTATCTCATGCATCCAAATAGTATCCATGCACCTTGAATATTTACCAAAATATACTAAGTACCAGCCATGCGCTCAAACAGTTGTCCATACGTCCAGAAGTTGCCAATGTGATTAAGTGATGGGTCATACGCTAAATAGTGCCCATGCGCCCAGAGTTGCTCATACGCCTAAGTGTTAATGCGCCTAAGCAGGGCTCATGCGCCTACATAGTGCTAGTGCGCCCAGACTGTTTACACTTAGACTTTTTATGGTCATGCGTCTAAAATGTTCCATGTGCCTCATTTGGACTTAGGATTTGCTAAGGGGTTTTAAGAGGTAGATAGTTGAGATAGGTTCTGTTATAACGTGACGGTTTATGTTTGATGTGTGCATGATGATGTGATAAGGTTTATGATTTGTATGTGTGTATGATATGTTATCTTTCTTCGTTTAACGGTTTTCAAAACGTATGTATTATGTTATATTATACGTTATGTATTATGTTATGACTTTACGTGGTATGATGTATGAATGTGCATACGTAAAGTATTACATAACAAAGTGAAAGATAATGTTAATGAAAAGTGGAACGTAATGAACGAATAAAAGGCTTGCAAGCAAATTGAATGAAGGTGCACGACCATGTTGTCGTTAGTGCAACTGTGTGCGGTTTAGCTAACCCGAAGGATGCACACAGGGTCGATCCTTGAGATTGACGGGGCCCTTGTGGCATGACCTAGGTACTGGGCCATGCTTCGTGCACAATGTTAGGGGTCTATTTATAGACTTCAGCCCAGTATCAGCTTCGCATAATGTTCGGGGCATTGCACATTGGTCTGGATGAAAGTAAAAGATAATGAAAAGGTACGAAATGAACGAATGCATATGATAATGAAAGATAATAATGAAAGGAAGATGAGAAAGAAAATAATGATGATAATGAATATTATCTGGATGTACAAGTGATGTGCGCTCGCATACAAAAGTAAAGGAAGTATTTTATTCAAAAATAATATTTTCATATATAAATCATACAAGGTATTCTAACGCTTTAAAAACTAGAACTCACTCAGCAACGTTGATTTTTATGCATTTTCAGTTGGCAGGTAATTATTGCTGAGGATGGCACGCGGGTGAAGCTACTCGGCAGGGCAAGACTGACATCCATTCATGCTTAATGATATTGTTGTTTTGTAATGTAATTAAAGGATCCTTTTGTAACCTATGAACAATAATGTATTACTTAACAAAAGTAATTATTAATGAAATGAATGGTTTTTGTAAACCTAATTCCGCTACAATATTTTTATGAAATGTGTATGGTTTTATATAAAAAATGCTATGATTGTCCAACAGTAAGGTCTCCGGGAATGGAGCCTTACACTTCCTCTACATGATCTCTTGGACATGAGAAAGTACTTTTAGAGTCTAAAGAATTCAGACCAACTGATGAAGAAAGTAATGGTTCTGATTCTGATGATTACTATAAACAAATGAAGATCAAGACTCAGAGTTATCCTTAAGTTTTGGTAGCATCAGCCTAGGGTGAGTTTGTAAGAGTTATTTTATAGGCTAATGCAAACCAAAGATCTCTCAGCATACACTCTGAAGTACAAGGAAGTTAATTCGAAAGATTTGACAATGTATAAAGAAATTCACTAAGTGTCAAATCTTTCGAAGCCAAAGACCCAATTCTTTCGAAGCCAAAAGTGAAGTGTTCCGAAGCTTCAAGACAAAGTCTTCCAAAGCCTGAAGACTGATTTCTTCTAAATACAGAGAAGACATGCTTTCTCTGACTTGCTTTTGATAAAAGCTGAACCGCATTCCGCTGCCAACTTTGAATACTCACCAATTTATTCAAGCTGGTGATTATCTTCATACTTTTATCAACTGTACATTATGGTGTTTGAGTTTGTAACTTTCCACTCTTGTACTTTTATCTTTATTGTCATAGAATATGATATGAGCTATGATATGTCATAGTCACTGGTCAAGAGCCAATTTGTCTTTTGACTTTATATTGATCTTGTTGTGTAGATTAGTGTTTCAGGTGACATTCAAAGTATGCCTGTTGTAGTATATATTATAAAGTGTCTCATGTAACCAGTCCTTAGGACTAAGCCTTGTAACAGTTGTAAAAACACTTGAGAACAATATACATCATCATTGAAAACCAGTACTTGATTGTTCTTATGTTCTTACTTTTGTTCTTTGTTTTATTTGCCTGGTTCCGTATTTGATCTATTAAGAGTTTACTCTTCAACTTGTGAAACTGTTGCATAACCATAAATGGTACTGTAATGTTTCATAACACAATAAAGTAAATAATGTTTTATGCTATGATTGGTCAAGTGTGAGGATTCCCAGAGACGGTCCCTTACAGGTTGTGATTGTAGACCGAGCAAAGATCGATGGTGGTTGTGGGTTATGGCAGAAGTCTGCAGATTGGTGGTAGGTGTGGGCTCTAGATGCAATTGTAGATTGATGGTGGCTGTAGGCTGTGGATTTAGATCGATGATTCGATGGTGTTTGCAGATCGAGCACTTTATGACCAGAGCGTCGACATCAACTGCAAGGAGCACTAGAATGGAGTAGACAAGTACTTGAGCAGGCCGAAGGGAGAGGGCGATTGGTGTAAGTTGAGATAGGAGAGTTGTGAGCGGCGTGGGTAAAGGAAAGGTATTAGGGTAGGATTTTTTTTATATAGTATGTATATTTATTTATTTTAAAAAACATAAAACATATAAACATGTTCTTAACAGGTCTTAATTGGTTAACATGTATTTAACCTGTTTAGACACTAATTTTATCATGTCTTAATGGGTCGACCTGTTTAAGACACGAAATCTCAAGCTCAAACATGAAATGTAAGCTTAAACACGAAACCTGTTAGCTACATGTCGTGTTAACAGGTCCGTGTTAAATATTATTAGCCCTACTTTCATATCAACATAATTATATTAAGACAACAAAATAATATTTATACATATGATGATATATAACGGTTTTCTCAAAAATTATTTTAAGTAATACATTTAAGCTAGTTTAGAGTTAATTACATAAATGGTCCCTGCGTTAAGGTCGCCCCAAGTATCATTTATTACAATTTAGCCTACTAAATTTGTCAAATTGTAACAAAATTGTCCCTAGCTCTATATGACGTAGTTTTTACCGTTAAGTTGATGTAAATTGACCAAATTGCCCTTGCTAAAAGATGTCAATCTTTCTCTCTTAACAAAACCCCATTACTAAATCATTCATTATCACAAATAAATATGTTTCCCACTCTTAAATTCAAATATCAAAGCAAGAATAAATCTACATGATGAACAACCAAGAACAAATTACGATGAATCTCAGATTCATAGGAATATTCATGGTGATAAACTCAGATAGATGCATGAGGATGATGGAGTCTAAAGAACAAATTGTTAATTGCAACAGATCAAGATCCAACACCTTTCACCACCCACCATCTTCAAAACCATCTCTTGTCCACCATCTTAAAAATCGTCTCTAGTCCACCATCTTCATCATTTACACGTCATCTTCTTCGATCGTCCCTATGACAGATCTCCATTGATCGACCCTACAAGTTCAAACAGATCTTCAACCACCAATTGTCACTTAGAACTCATAATAGATCTCCATGCTGCTGTTTAGATTCGAAACCATATGGGAAGAAGATTATCGATGTGAAAGGTGTAGTTGGATCCAGGGTTTATGTGGACCCATTATGAAGATCTAAGGTTACAAACTTAAAGAGAACTCAACTGGTAGAGGAGGTGGCCGCCAACGGTGGTGAAGGTGGTGGTGGTCAACAGTGATTGGACTGTGGTGGAGGAAAGAAAAAGAAGGTGGCCGCCAACGGTGGTAAAGGTGGTGGTGGTCAACAGTGATTGGACTGTGGTGGAGGAAAGAAAAAGAAGATGATTATGATGATGTTAAGCTTTTAGACTTTAAATTAATTTATTAGGTTTATTTTTTATTAGTTTATTTGATACAAGGGCATGATTGTTATTTAAAAAAAAAATAGTTAACAGAAAAAGTTAACCTTCAGAAAAAATTTAACATAAAAAGTTAACCTCCAACTTTTCCGATTACAATTTTGTTATACTTTAACATACTTAAAGACTACTTTTAATAAAGAGTACTTGAACTAAACTTGTAATTTGTAAAACAATCTTACTACAATAGTCATTTATGTAATTAACTCTGATAATATTAGAAAAGAGTTAGGCTATATACACTCTTTTTATTATTTGTCATACTTCCCCCGTTAAAAAAACAATTCCAGAACTTGTCATATTTAACCTGAAATTTGTCATATTTTTCTCCGAAAAAAATTAGGTTTAATAAAAAAAGTTTTCCCTTTTTTTAGGTTTCGAACATCTTTTTATATAATGATATAAAAATAAATTTTAAAAATGTAAAATTTCTATAAAATAATTAATATAATAATTTTTGAAGTTAAAAAAACTTTTAAAAATATCTTTTAGAATTGGAAATAGACGTAAATGAATCTAATTCAACCAATTAAATCATTTAAATCGATTTATTCGATTCGCTATCTGAGTAAACTTGTTAAACTGTTTGTTATTCGGTTTATATGAATAACCGAACCAAATAAGTAATATTTTATGTAATCCTTGACCGAAATGAAAGCCTAGTTTACAATTTGATTCAATTTTTACGGTTATGGATACATTCAGTTTTAGTTATTCTATTTTTAATTTTCTTTTTAATACTCGTAATCACTTCAAATACATAAAATATGAAGACTAAAAGTAATAATAAATAGATAAAACTTGAAAAAATAATTTAACATATTATTAGAAAACCCCAAACTCTTCTTAAGTAGCGTACTATAAATACAACCATCGAAGTAAAATCAGGGATCGCTGTTTTACGACTCGTTAGAATGAGGCGGAGAGAGGAACAATGGTTTCTGAGGGCGGTTGCCGCCTCTCTCCGCCGGTGATTTCGATTATCTTCTTCTAAGATACAACAACCCTCGTTACATACGTGTATGTATATGTATGTATGTATGTATGTATATGTATATATATAGAGAGAAAGAGAGACAGAGGTAGATATACAGAAACAACAGTTTCAGTTGGATAGAGCGTTCGATCTGCAGATCCAGTATGTTGTTCAACACGAGGCTGTGATGATCAAAGGTTATGAATCGAGTCGAAATCGGTTGAGATCTGAGATTATCCGCAGCTTGGCGTGGCAGAATCGGAGGACGGTGAGTGAGAGTGCATTCGAGAAATGATAATAATAATTTCTTGATGTTCTTCGCTTGCAACCTCTGTTGCAGCCATGGCGGATTAATCCCATCTTCTTCTGATTGTAAAACAGATCTGAGCCTCATTATGTGGTAAATTAGATTATTATTTTTTGTGCGTTTTTATCTTTGTTTTGTGTAGAGAATGCTAGTTGGTACAAATTGGTGACATTGTTTTGTGATTTTGTAGAGCATTCTTTTTTGTTTTTATTGTCTGAATCTTCTGATTTGTGCGTAATTTTGGGTTTCAAAAGTTTGTACATGGGGTATGTACTGTGAGAGTATGTGGTTTTGAAATTAGGGAAGAACATCGTGTTAGTAATTTATTTTAACCTGTAATTAACAAGTTTTATATGCTATTTAAAATAAATTTATGTTAATTTTGTTAACAGTTTGAATATTTTGTCCCTCTTCGAATCTGTCTAGTACTTGACTTGTTTTTAGATCTGTCTAGAGCTTGGGTTGAGCTTTGAACCGGAAACAATTCAAACAACAGAGAACTGAATTTATACAAATTTATTCAAAGCGCTGTTGTTACAAGAATCTTTTGCTGATTGTTTTTTATTTTTTTTATTTTTTATTTTGATGTTTTATGCTGTCTTTGGTGGTGGGTTAATGTAATGAAGTAGAGTGGAATGTTTGGTGTAAATACACTTTTTGAATGAAATTTGCCTTTCAAAAAAATGTAATGAAGTAGAGTCTAGTGGTATCGTGGTTCGTGTTTCGTGGTTAAAAAAGTTATAAGTTATATGCTGTCTAACAATAATTTGACGCTTAAAACGCACTCTGTAATTGGTCGAAAAATATTTGGAGAATGCTTGTTTTCTTGATTGTAACGAGTACGATAGCTTTTAAGCAACATAAGAAAACGGAAAAAGAGGCTTTATAGAAAAAAAATAAAGGATACATTTTTATTGGTTATTATTTACATCATTTCAGTTTATAACTTGGGTTATTGTTTACAGGAAATTAGTTTAAAAGTAGGGATAATATTCAGGATATTAGTATAAAAGTAGGGATAATATTGAATGAACTTGTGGGCAGCACGTCAGCAAATACACACCAGTAAAACATTCAAGGTTACAAAATTATATAAGGGAAAATTAACATTAACATTGATCAAGTTAAATATATAACTATTGAAAATAGACAATCAATAAAAACGGACATGTTTTCGTTTCTTGTCATGTGAGCGAGGAAATTCATAATCTCTTGTTTAAAAGATGACTGGATGAGGGATTTACATAATCTCTCGTTGACATGACGTAATTTTAGTGGTTTCTTACTGACAGGGTGAAGAATTAGGAGTTTTCCTTGCCTATAATTATTAAAATGTCACTTCTCACTTATAACTTTTATTATTTTTTAAATACAAAATTTTAAAAAAAGTATTTAACAAAAATTAAAAATCATTAGTTTTATTATTTTTTCCATTTATTGTTTTTTAACACTTAAATTTGTTATTTAATGTGGTTTTTTCCTATATCATACAAGCTTTTCTCTTAGCAAACTTATAAAATTTTCAGTTTATTACTTTATTCATTTTATCAGTTTAGAAATAAGTTTTTAACACGACTTGAATTAAATATTAAATTAATAGTTAATATTAATATTTAAAATTTTAAAATAAATTTTTACATAAGATATGATTCGAATTACGCATATTCAACTATTTTAAATAAATACAATATTTTTTAAACTCTCTTTAAAAACTTAAAAAATTGCATTTATTTAAAATATTCATTGGGTTAGAGAATAAAAGTTTAAAGCCCTGTAAATCTAGTGTTTTAATGATACAACGTCACCTAATATCAATTTTTTTTTCTTAAAAAAATTTTCTTACACCTAGATTACATGTTCACACAATAATTAATGACTTTTCACTTTTAAGTTAGATACGAGAAACAAAACATTTCCAAAATAATTGCCCTGAACCAAAATTTGAAACAACTGAAACTTTTAACCTCAAAGTGCCTATTGAGAAATACTCCAAGGACCTAACATGCAACTTACCCTCAAACACACTGCTCAAAAGCCCACACACTCAACAACACACTCCTCAAACCCGCAAAGTTAGGGTTTCTACTGCAAACAATTTCCACTCAGACAAGACGATGAGGCTGTTTCAGAGGTGGTTTCTGAAGGTGGTTGACCTCCTCTGTTCAAATCGAAGTTCGATTTTGACTTTATTCAGTCAAAAACCCTCTTCGTGCCGATGATTCTCTTCACATTTCAACAACCCTTTCTTCGATTATTATTATACAGTTAATTACACAATGGTCCTTTTCAACTACTTCTTCTGTCAATGAGGATGGGGAAACATGTGAATGCTCTTTTTTTTAACAGCAACTTTTTCAGTTCTAAATATAACTTAGATTATTGCACGTGGTTACGTTATAATTTATGAGGCTGTGATGATGTATTTCTATCTCTGTGTCTGAGTGGATTGGAGTGAGGTGGAGATGATCTGCATCTTGGCGGGGCATTGCAACTGATGATGTATTTGCAGCCATGGCGGATTCATCCTCCTTTGTTCCATTGTTTACAGATCTGAGCCTCATGTAATCATTTCCTCTCAAAACTTGAATGTAGTGATTTGTATTATTGTGTTAAAATGTTTTAGTTTTTATTGAAAACTACTCAGGTATCTCAGGCTTTATGCAAACTTTGAACATTGTAGATTACTTCATTTGTACCAAGTGATACCAGGGTTACCACTACTAGATACATATGTTCTTTAATTGAATTAAGTGTAGCTAGTTGCCTGCAGATCTTATATAAAAGAAAGGAGATGAGGGGATGTGGTGAATTGCTTATGCGTTATTGTAACCATTGTATGTGCAGCACTTAATATTATCATGTTAAAAATTTGAATAAAGTTTTCAGTTAGAAAACTAGTAAATTATATGAACTAGTGTGTTATCTCATGTGTTGCGGCATGTTTATTTTTGTGACAGTTAGAAACAATGTTCTCAGAACCGGATCGGACGTCGAACGGACGGCTTACTGGTTTGGTGGTCGGACCGGTCGGACCGGTCGGACCGGATGGACCGGATTTAACTATATTTTAATTATATTTATATATGTAATTAAATATAAGTAATTTATATATGATTTATACATATATTTTATAGTTATATATAAAACTTAACTATATTTGTATATACAAAGTACTAATTTATGGTTTAACACCCGTTTTACCCACTAAAATCAAAAAAAAAAAAAAAAAAAAAAAAAAAAATATGCGAAAACCGGTCGGAACCGGCCCGGTTCGCCGGTCCAACCGGCGACTCGGTTCGAACCGGCCGGTTCAACTGCACAAAAACGATCCACCCGGACCGGACCGGACCAGGCCCCGAATCGCGGTCCGACCGGTCGGACCGGCCGGTCCGATCCGGTCCTAACAACATTGGTTAGAAAGTAGTCCTGATTATAGGTATGATTAATATCTTACAATTTGGAAAATACTAAGTTGATCTTCTGCTTTTTATTTTTTTTCTATACAGACTCTTTGTTCACAGGCTTTATTCCTGACTTTAGCCTGTGCATTTGAGAACATGAAGTGTGCATATTGTTAGTGCTAGTGTAAGTAATATCAATGATCATCAACATCTTTATACTCTTAAATGAAGTGCTAAATCCTAAACATCTTTCCTTTTGAAAAATTGGATACGAATACTAAATAATAACTTGTAATAAAGTGAGGTTTGGGAAAGTGTATTTACTATGTGCTCCGTTGGGTTTTCTCGGAGCGACTGTTCATTTGACCCTGTCTTTTTTGTTTTCAATGTGCATGACAGCGGACATGTAGATGTATCATTTTCCATCTCTTTAGAACCTAGTAGGATAACGTGTTGTGTTCGTACTTGTAATTAGTTTGATAGTCCATGACAACAATGGAGTGCTAAAGAACATTACATGGTTGGTGAGTGTTTGTTGGTGCTTTAAAGAAGATGGTAAAAACTAGAGGTGATAAAATGGGTGGGTTGGATTGGGTTGGTTGTTAGGTTAGGATGAATTTGGGTCAGGATGAGTTTAGGTTAAGATGAGTTATTTAGAAAAAAATATCAGGATGGGTTTGGGTCAATATGGGTTTGGATCAGGATGGGTTCAGATCAAGATGGATCATTTTTAAAAATTCAATACTATGTTACTAGTTTTCTACAATCCAACAACACATATAAATAGATGCATATACGAGCTCAAAGAGATACATATAAGACTTCAACTATAAAGGGTCGGTACCTTCAAAAAATCAACGTTGATGCGGTGGTGAAGTGGAGGCCCGACTGTAGGTGTGGTGGTGGTGAGCGATGAAACTCAACGGAGGTGGAGACTGATGTGGAGCTCGACTGTAGGAGGGGTGGTGGTGCACGGTAAAACTTGATGGAGGTGGGAAACTATAGGTGTGGTGGTGGTGTGGCGGACCGTTGGCGCGGCGGCGGACCGGTGGCGAGGCGGTGGACATTTGGCGAGGCGGCGGACCGGCGGCGACGCGGCGGACCGGCGGCGACGCGGCGGACCGGCGGACCGGTGGTGATGCGCGATGAAACTCGACAGAGGTGGGAGGTTGTATGTGTTGGTGGTGTGGTGGACCGGTGGTGATGCGGTGGTGTGGTGGACCGGTGGTGATGCGGTGTTGCGGTGTTGCGGTGGTGCGGTGGTGGTGGTGGTGCGGTGTTGCGGTGGTGCGGTGGTGGTGGTGCGGTGATGCCTTGTGCGACGGAGGCGATCAATTTGAGTGAAAGAAACATTGACTTAGACTTGTAGATCTAATTTTGAAAACTCATCTTGACCTATGTTTCTTTTTTTCAAAAAGGCTTTTAACCCATCTTGATCCCTTTGTGTTTTTTATTTAATCCATTTAACCCATCTTTATTTTTAAAACACCCATTATGACCTAAAATCACATCCTTGGATTGTTTTTGCCACCTCTAGTAAAAACTAATTTGACGTCTACCTGAATAAAAGAGAGTGATAGGTATCTGATGTGGAGAATAAGTCTGTTCGCAAGCCCTGCCCAGTCTAAGCTAGTTCGGTTTGTAAACGAGCTGAGTTGAGTTCAACTTGGCATATCATGGCCTGAGCTGAGGCATAAGCTAAATTCAAGCTACCTTTTTTTTTTAACAAGATTCAAGTTGTAGATCTGTATACTCAATTTTGACAAGTGAACATGTATATTCAATTTTGACAAGTGAACATGTATATTCAATTTTGACAAGTGAACATGTATACTCAATTTTGACAAGTGAGCAGTATATATTATTTGGCTAAGTATATATTATTTGGCTAAAGTTCAGTATAAACTTATTTTGTATAATTATTGTTACTATAAAATGAAAAGTAGACTAACCAAAAACATTTTCCACTTATAAAAAATTAAGTAAATTACTATGTGCATCACTGATCTTTTTCAAAACTAACTAATTAAATCCTTAAAGTTTAAAAAAATCCACATGTCCCCTGACTGTTCATTTTTTCATCTATTTGAATTTCGAAGGCTAACACCATTAGTTTTTCTGTTAAATAATTAGTGAAAAGACTAACTACCGTTAAAAATTAAAAAAAATCCACCACCCACCCACCTCTATCTTTTTACCAATTCAATTATCTATAAAAACTATATATTATCATTTCACACACAAAAAATTTTTCTCTCTCTTCTCTAATCTCCACTACCACCGATACCCACCACCACAACCTCCTGTCACAACCTCCCGTTGCCGCCACCGCAGCCTCCGTCCCCCACCACCGTAGCGTCGTCGCCACCAACGCAGCCCTATCGACGCAACCACAGCCCTCCATCGCCACCACCGCCCTCCATCGCCACCACCATAACCACCACAACCAACAACCGCCACCACCACAGCCCCATCGACACCACCACAACCCCCATCGACATCACCACTACCCAAACACCACCACTACTACCCAAACACCATTGTAAGGATATTAGTAAGGCTGATGTAACCCAAACACTTACAGTCTTTCTTGCATGCATGCACATGTACACTAATGTGGAATGCTTCGGAAGATTCACACTGACTTGGAAATTATTTCAAGTGTGAAATCTTCCGAAGCCAAGACCAATATCTTCCGAAGCCAAAAGATGAAGTCTTCCGAAGCTTCAAGGACAAAGTCTTCCGAAGCCAACCATTGAAGACAGATTTCTTCCGAACACTTTTATATTACATGCTTTATCTGATGTATTTTTACCTAAAGCTGAACCACTTTCCGCTGCCACTCTGATAAGTCACCAATCTTTTCATGAGTTGGTGAAAAGGTCCATGCTTTTGGTAAACTGTATATTGAGGTCTTGAGTCTATAACTTTCCACTTTATGTACTTTATCATTTTTGTAATATATTAGGATTTGAGCTATGGCATGTCATAATCACTAGTCAAAAGGTAATCTGCCTTTGACTCTACATGGATTTTGTTGTCTAGTTCATGTATCCAGTTGTCCTTCAAAGTATGGCTGACTGTAGGCTTTAGTATAAGTATTTTCTGGTCCTTGTAACTAAGTAAGTTTTGAGTTGAACTTTATAAACCACTTTGTAAGAAACTAGAAGATCAATATATTTTAACCTTGAAAACCAACTGCTTGTATATTGCTCTAGTTTCTGTCTCATTACATCTTGTGTTTCTAAGTTCTCTAGACTCATCTCTTATCAGTTCCCCATTTGAATTGTTAGTGTTTAAATACACTCTCCTCTTTGTGTTGTTGTGTTGTACAAGTAAATAAGCCTTTCACCCGGTCCTGCAATTGGTATCAGAGCTTCTCAGGCTCTTGATATAAGATCTCACTATTTTAAGATCCCTCACAAACACAAAAAATACTTAACCCTTCAAATGACAGCTATCTCCAAAGCTGATATGGAAACTGGAACCATTACAAAGTCCCCACTGATCACTCTTGATGACTTTGATACTTGGTGCCAAAGAATGGAAGGTTTCATCAAGTGTCAAGACTCAAGAATGTGGGAATCTGTTGTCTCTAGATCTTACATACTAAAAACTCCTTCAGCTGCTGCTGGAGGTGGTATGATCCCCAAGCCTATGGCTGACTACTCAGAAGAAGATAGAAAGAGAGTAGAGATTGATCAAAAAGCCATGACAGCCCTTCAGACTGCTCTTCCAAACTCTGTATACAGAGGTTTTAATAAATGCAAAACAACTAAGCAGTTATGGGATGCATTGAAACTAATGTATGAAGGTTTTACCGAAGCCAAGGAAAACAAGAAGGATTTTCTGAAGCAACAGTTTGAAAATTTTATTTTCAAAGCAGATGAGACCATGACTCAACAATAATTCAGGTATGTTGAGATTGTGGATACTCTAGTGGATGTTGGAGTAACTCTTGAAAACAGAGACATTATAAGAAGGTTCATGTCCTCTCTTCCTACGCAATGGACACATTACTGTGTTATAATCAAGAGAACTGAGAACCTTCAGACTCTCACTCTAACATAGTTGTATGGCATTCTCAGTGGATACCCGATGGAGATGAACATGCAAGGTTCATCTGGTAACTCCAGCAATCAAATGAGTTCAGCCCTTCATGTGACTGAAAGGGATAGCATAGAACCCCATCATCATCTCATATGCTACCCTGACATCTCACAAAAGGGTCCTTTCATCACCTTCTCGGAGACACCAAGGGATAGCTATACTTAAGGAAGCCCATTCCAAGAGACAAGTTCTTCTCAAGCCTTTGTGTTCTTCATGAAAGTTGTGGCAGCTTCCTATTCACCCTTGAAGATCTGGACTGTATCCATCCAGATGACATGGAGTATATGGAGATAGTCCAGCAGATGGCTCTTCTCACTCACAGATCCAAGAGATTTTAAAGAGGTCATGAAGGAAGTTTCCCAGCAATACAGCCAGTGGAAAGTTTGGACTAGACAAAAGTAAAGTTAAGTGTTACAACTGTAACTTGATGGGTCACTTTGCTAGGGAGTGCAAAGCATCAAGAACAAATGATGGACAAACACAATCCAGACGAAACTACACTGATAAAGCTACCCAGATTGAGAAACCAAAGCAGCAAGCTGCAGTTGCTGTTGAAGAAGGAGGCTTTGACTGAAGCTTTTAGGTGGAAGATGCATCTCCAAACCAAGCATTAATGGCTGACCATGATGAAACCAAGGTATTGGAACATCTTTGCACTCCTGAATGTATTGCTAAAGTCAACAGATACAGGTGCTATAACCTAGAGATGAGATCTAATCTTGAGTCCTTGAACATATTAAAATCTGACTTCAGAAAGATTGAAAATGATTATAAGTTAAAGATAGAGGACTTAGAGAAAACCATTTCAGTTTTAAAATATGAGCATACAAATTACAGGACTCAGATCAAAGATCTCATAACTAAGTTAACTGAATGTCAGGCTAAGCTTGTGATCAGCAAAGCCAGGGCAGAAAAATGTGTTCTTGAAGAAGAGACCTTCAAGAGCATCATATCCTCATCCTTGCATACAAAAGTTTGTTATCAAAATAGGCAGGGACTGAGATCTAGTGAGATAGCTCCTCCACACACAATCTTGTCTGTAAGATCACCTAGGTGTGGAACTCGTGAAGATGAGCTTCCTTACATAGATCCATTGAATGAAGAGGATGAAGAAGTGATAGTGAAAAATTCCTCTGAGAAGAGTGAAAAGGAGGTAACTAAAGAAGGGTCACTATCCTTCTGAGGAGAGCAAGAAGTCTGAGATGACCAAGTTCATGAGAAAGAACTTGATCAGAAAGAGCAAAAGAAAGGCCAGGAGGGCTCAAGAGATCAATGCCACTTTCAACTCTAAGCAGAAACAGGTCTTTATTTCTGCAGGATTTGATATGGTCAAGACTGAAAACTTAAACCTTCACTCTTCTATAAAGAGTTCTGGTTCATGTTCAAATCATCTCAGCATCAAGAAGAAGGCTGATCCGTTGTGTACCACTGCTACACAGTCCGAACCATCCAACTCCAAGAACAGTCCTAAGCCCAAAGGGAATGTCTCATCATCTGCAAAGATGAAGGTGGAGAAGGGAAGTGATCAAAGACAGCCTTGTTCTCCGAAGAAAACTCTTGGGAAGAAGAAGATAAGCTGTGTTATGTGTGCAAGTACTTCTCATCTTGCTATGGATTGTCCATACAATCCAAAAAGTACTCTTTATATGACCAAGAAGGAGACTCCCAAGAGATCTAAGAAGAACTCAGCTTTGGAAGGAAAATCTGTCTCATTCGAAAGGTCCAAAGGAAAGAAGAAAGTAAGTGGAAAATTGCCTTCGAAAGAAAATTTGGTCTCGAAAAAATGAATACTTCCGAAGCACTGAAGTCTGTTGCAGTGCTAGCAGAATCTTCCGAAGGTTCAGTCATCAAAACTTCCGAAGTCTTAAAAGCTTCCGAAGTGATTAAGGTCAGGTCCAAACTTACAAAGGTGGTGCGGAAATCATGGAAAGACCAAATGACTGAAAGTTTTCCATCAACAACACAACATATCCCCAGATGCAGGACCGGGTGAAGGGGTTATGCACTTGTGCAACACAACAACACAAAGAGGAGAGTGTATTTCAACACTTAACAATTCAAATGGGGAACTGATCAGTAATGAGTTTAGAAAAGTTAGAAACACAAGATGTAAAAATGAGATGGAAAACTAGAGCAATACACAAGCAGTTGGTTTTCAAGGTTAAAGTATATTGATCTTCTTGTTACTTACAAAGTGGTTTACAAGATTCAACTCAAAACCTTACAAGGTTACAAAGATCAGAAAATACTTATACTAAAGCCTACAACCGGCCATGCTTTGAAGGCAAGCTAGATACATGAACTAGACAACAAAATCCATGTAGAGTCAAAAGGCTGATTGGCTTTTGACTAGTGATTATGACATGCCATAGCTCACATCCTAATATATTACAAAAAGGATAAAGTACATAAAGTGGAAAGTTACAGACTCAAGACCTCAATGTACAGTTTACCAAAAGCATGGACCTTTTCACCAACTCATGAAAGGTTGGTGACTTTTCAGAGTGGCAGCGGAAAGTGGTTCAGCTTTAGGTAAAAATTACATTGGATAAAGCATGTACTAAAAAAAATTTTCGGACGAAATCTGTCTTCAATGGTTGGCTTCGGAAGACTTTGTCCTTGAAGCTTCGGAACACTTCATCTTTTGACTTCGGAAGATATTGGTCTTGGATTCGAAAGATTTCACACTTAGAATAATTTCCAAGTTAGTGTGAATCTTCCGAAGCATTTCACTTCAGTGTACATGTGCATGCATGCAGGAAAGTCTTGAGTGTTTGGGTTGCATCAGCCTTACTGATAACCTTACAAACTCCCCCTAGGCTGATGCTACCAAAACTCCTTAAGACACTAGATATTGACAGTCCTCATTATGATGATGACCATTGCTTTCTTCATGAGCTGGTCAGGATCACTCAGACTCTCATAGTGTATTCTCATGTCAAAGAGATCATGCAGAGGTAGATTGAACATATCCTGCCATATGTAGATATATTCAATACATTGATCTCTTATGACATGTCATCTTTCTGGATTTATGGTGTATGCTCAAGATAAGATAGGTCTTCCTGATGCCAGAGGAGCTGCTTGAATTGGAGTTGATGGAGCATACTCTTGTTGCACATCCTCAGGATGTTCTGACTCATCCTGAGGTTTTGAGGTGGATGTTTCCTTCTTCTTCTTTGATTTTGGTTTGGAAACCATCCTTGTAGAAGACTATAAAAGGCTCGGCAAAACAACTAAAACTGAATAAAGATGAAGTGATCAGAATCAGTCATGCGAAATGAAGATGTTATGTGAAATTGTGAAGGCACGTGAGTCAGAGAAGTCGCGCGAAAGGATGAGCCGCGCGAAAAGCCTTGTCACACGAGAACTGTTATGTTTAGTATAAATATTTATTTTTCGCTTTTGTATAGTTAGTTGTTCTGTAAGTACTAGTTAAGCAGTAGTTCTAATTCGCTTGTAATCACTCTGTGCAATTCGCACAAGATTGTAATCACTCGATTATCAATTGAATCATTTTGAACTATTGTTATTCTTCTTCCAATCTCAATTACATTCCGCATTCTTGAGATTGAGATCTTGGTTTATTGTTCTTGGGAATTACTGAGTTTTACAATTGGTATTAGAGCATTTGGCTCTAGAACCAAGATCAGAAGAAGTTTTTGATTGATTTGACACGTTCTTCATCTTTCTTAGTCATTCGGTTACTTGATAGTTCAATTTGGAGTTGTGCTGCTGAAAATTCGAGAACATTGATCAATTGGACTGAATTTGTAAAATTGATTAAGTTTTAGTCAAATTTGAACTTAAAATTGAAAGAAAACTGATAAACTTGAACTAAAATGAATCAAATTGGAATTGATCAGTGAATGTGAGGTGAAAAGTTGGTCAAATTCGCACTTGGAAAACTGGTTGTGTGTGAAAACATCTAGACTTTTCGCACGCGAAAACTCTCTTTTCGTACAGGCAGTTATTTTGCTTTTCACGCAATTTTGCTTGGTTGACAAGTGGGAATCTCGCACGAAACTGTCTCGCGCGAAAAGTGTTGTCGCGCGAATTGAATTTTCGCACGAAAGTTTGTTATTTGGTTCAATTAACAACATGTCTTCATCAACACCAAATTTGAAGCATCTTACTGCATCTCTTCATTTAGACACTGAAATCGAAACTGGGAATAAGCCACCTAGACTTCTCAGTGAAGATGATTATGCTGATTGGGCTTATAGGTTCGAGAATCATGTTATTTATACTGAACCTAAGATGTGGAGGTCAATCAAGTATGGTCCTTATATCCCATTGTACAAGAATGATAAAGGGGAGATGGTTTAGAAACCTGAACACTTGTGGAAGGATGATGATATGAAGAGATTCGAGCTAGATGACAAGGCATATGCTGCTATCACTATGGCCTTAACCACTGAGATCTCTCACAAGTTTAAAGAATTCAGAGGAGCTAAGGTTTTATGGGATGCTTTGGAAACTGAAATCATGGGAAACAAAGACATGAGGGAAAGCAAGAAAGATATGCTGAATCAAGAGTTCAACATGTTTAATCATGTTGTGGGAGAGTTGTTAGATGTTCAGATAGCCAGATTATGAAACTGGTTATGAAAATGAAAAGTGCCGGTATAACACTGGAACCAATCATGGTTAACAAGAAGCTGCTGAATTCACTTCCTTACAGTTGGAATCACAACTGTACTCTGATCAAAAGAACAAAAGACTTGTATACACTTCCTCTGACTGATTTAATATCCACTATCAAGTCTTATGAAATGGATGATAAGCAGAGAGATACAAATCATTTGAGTTCTTTGGGTGCTGAAGCAACTGCTCTATATGCTAAAATGGCTAGTAGTCCTAATTACTATGTCAGTTATACTCAGATGTGTCAGCAACAGCAAACAGGAAGTTCAACATCTCCAGAAATTTAACCAGTTATGAACCCACAAGTTCAATTCTAGCTGTTCAACATTATTCCCCCATCATCCATCAACAAATCCCTCAAACTTCAGTTCCACAGAGTATTCAACAAGCTTATGTTGCTACCACAAATCCTTCAAAACAGACTGTTTAGATTGCTGAGGAACATCTTGCATTATTCACTACTTTCATGTCAAGTTATGAAGCATTCATGGCTGGAAGACTTACTGCTCCAAATGTTTTGATTGATGATTTCAACAAGTAAACCCTTATGATGTGGCAGAAAATGATATTAAGTATCAAATGGCAATGGTGGTGTACAGGGCTAAGAAATTTGCTAGACGAACTGGAAGGAAGATGTTTGAAGTAAATAACTCTAGCAAAATTGGCTTTGACAAGTTTAATCTGAGATGTTACAACTGTTATAAACCAGGACATTTTGCTAGAGAATGCACTGAACCTAAGTCCGGTCAAGCTGAAGGAACCAAAGAATGGTCACTGTGGAGGTTGAGACTAAGAAGGATAAAGCAAGTTCATCTGGAGGTAACAAAGCATTAGTTTCACAAACTAATGCTGAGTATGATTAGTCAGATCAGATGGAAGTACTTGATTTGAAGTTATCTACAGCTTTGGTTGCTCAGATTGTTACTGAACCAGAAGAGGATGAGAATTTGTTTGTTGAATTTGTATCAGATGATTTGTTGGATGGTGTGTTTGTTGAGAAGAAAGTAGAGAAGGAAGAAGTTAAAGTTGATGCAAGTGCTGTGAAGGAAGAGAAGGAAGAGAAGGTAGTTGAGAAGAAGAAAGAATTGGAAGAGAACAATGTTGAGCCTCCGGTCAAATGCAAGTTTGAAGATTCAAAGACTGTTGATGTTGCTCCGGTAGAAGAACAAGTTGATGCTATTAAAGCATTTATGGTGAAGAATATTGCAGAATCAGAAGGAGGAAGCTCAGAGTCAAAGGTATATGATGATTTATGCACAAATATATGTATTGAGAAAGTTCAAAGGTACAGAGTTCATAATGAGAACTTGATAATGGAAGTTGAAAAACTTCAATATCAAGCTCGAAAACACAAGTCAAATGAAAAGATTTTTAAAGAAAAACTTGAAGGTCTAAATAAAACGATGTACAATTTACAACTAAATCTTCATGATAAAAAATGTACAAATAATGATTTGACTAACAGAAATAATGAACTCGCCTTGGAGATCAATCGACTCAACAGTGAACTAGCCTCGGCTAAATTGACTGTTGAAAAGTTTGAACTTTCATCAAACATGGTTGAAGGTATTATCAAATCTCAAATGACTCAGAAGATAAAAGGAGGAAAATGTGGTGTTGGATTTTCAAACATCGCTCCACCAATCAATCATGATTATTCATGTTTGCCTTTGTCTGATGTCATTTCTGATTGTGATATGAGTTATGGGATGTGTTTTCACCTTCCTCAGACTTAAAACCTTCAGTTAAAATAAATTTGACTGTTGATCCTATCACAATAACAAAAACTAAACAATCAACTGAAAATTTTTGTGCAGATAATTTCAAGGTGGATGGTTTGGTTGAAGAGTGGGAAAGTGATAGTGAGAATGAGAATGAAAGAGAGAGTTTGAAAAATAAGAATGTAAAAGATTTCAAATCTGATTGTACTCAAACTTCTTTGAGGAATGAAAAGTATGTTGTTTTAAATAAAACAAAATCAAATATCAACTGTACTTTGAATAAAATTCAAAGGGCAAATCATAAAGTGGATCTTAAAAAAGATTTTAAAAATAGATTTGCTTCTAAAGGTTTAATTGAAGATGAAAATTATATTTTTAAAGAAACGAATTTTTGATTCTTTAAAAATAAACTTCATCAGAATGCTAATCCTGTGAAACAAGATATTTGTAGCCCAGATGTGCAAAAGACTGGTCCTTCCTCATCAATTCTAAAAATTCAAAAGCCTGGTCCTTCTCCAGCATCAATTCGAATAACAAAGCCTGGTCCTTCTCCAGCACAATCTAAGACTGGTCCAATTCCAGCATCATCCGTTCAAACAGTCACAGCAGATAAACCTCACATTACAAGTGTTCACAAATCACCCATTTCCTCGAATCTGTCTAAGATGAACAAGCAATTATACAATGAAGTAAAGATTCGAGAGACTGCGCAGAAAGATAAACCAAAATGTCAATCTGAATTTGGTTTTTATAACAATTTTCATAACCGTCATCTACAGTTTGCTTTCCACACATAACAACGGAAATGTTATCAGTGTGGAAACATAAATAATCTTGCAAATAATTGTCCTTATCGACAAAAATCACTAAGCAGACAACAATTTTATAATTCTATTGCTCACAATAGAAAAATATTTTTCACTCGTGGAAAATTTTCAAAACCATTGAAATGAAAAGTTGAATATGCTAATGATGTCGAAAAGAACAAGAATTTGAAAAACGATTTAAAAGACAACATTAAATTGAGAAGTGTTAAAGAAAAAGTCGATGTACAAAGCAAATACAACAATCTCAAATCATTTTGTCTAACTGCAACACAGAATGTACTCAAGTCTTGTTTGACTTGGGTGCCAAAGACTAAGTAATTCTTTAGTTATGCAGGAACGACCGCAAAAGATAATTGAAAGCTTATAGCATGTAGACAACGGTTGTTCAAGACATATGACAGGAAATTTATCTCTACTTAAAGATGTCCAGTCATACAATGGAGAAAGAGTAATTTTTGCCGGTGACAAAGGTGGTCGTATTACTAAACGTGGTACTGTTACAAATGGTGTCCTAAGTTTCGAAAATGTCAATTTTGTTGAGGAATTAAAACATAACCTGCTAAGTGTGTCTCAAATTTGTGACAAACAGTATTTACACACTTTACTAATAAAGAATGTTTAATTATAAAACCAGGTTTTGTAATTCCTGATGACTGGGTATGATGAGGACTCCGAGAGACAATGATACACATCTTCTTGATATGCATTGTTCTAATTCTGTGGTAACAACTTCATGTTTATTATCCAAAGCCTCGGAGAATGATTCCATGTTATGGCATCGTCGATTGGAACACGTAAATCTTAAAAACATGAATAAACTGGTATAGGAAATCATGTCATTGGATTACCTGAAAAGAATTTTAATTAAATGAACATTGTCTGTCATGTTCAAAGAGTAAACAACATAAACTTCCTCACAAACCAATTTCACACAACTCAATCGAATCAATCTTACAACTCTTACACATGGATCTATTCGGTCCAGTGAGTGTTTTAAGTTTGGGGCGAAGATCTTATTATTTGGTTGTTACTGATGACTTTTCAAGATTTACTTGGGTGTTTTTCTTAGCATCTAAGGATGAGACTCCACATCTTTTGATCAAGTTCATTAATTTGGTGGAGAATCAGACAGATAAGAAGGTAAAATGCATCAGAAGTGACAATGGAATATAATTTTGCAATCAGACGTTGAATGAGTTTTGTGAATCCAAAGGCATTGCGAGACAATTCAGTGCTGCGGGCACTCCTCAACAAAATGGAGTTGCTGAACGAAGGAATAGAACACTCATTGATGCTGCTCGAACTATGATATCTGTTGCCAAATTACCATTGTTCTTTTGGGCTGGGCAGTAAACACTGCATGTTATGTTCAGAATCATGTTCTAATAAATAAAAGTTTAAATATGACTCCTTATGAAATATTTTATAAACACAAACCCAAAGTCAAATATTTTAAAGCCTTTGGTTGTTGTTGTACTTTGTTACATACAACCGAATCAACCTCAAAATTTTGAAAAGGCTAATGAATGTTACTTTGGGATATGCAGCTAATAAGGTTGCATATCAGGTTTATAATAAAAGAACAAGGCAAATAATTGAGTCATTTAATATTGATTGGCATGAGCTTAACATAACTGATGCAGGATCAGCTCCATCATGGGTTTATGATTATGAATCATTGTTCATAAATTTTAAAATTTCTAAACCTTCGCCTGCAGATGCTAATTCTCTATCATTATCTTTGGAGAACAAAATCATTGAGGAAATTCGATCTCTCATATCTGATGATTCTGCAATTCCATCATCATCCAAGAGTATTCCTACTGCTTCCGTGCATTTGTCTGACAGTTCTGGTTTACCAGACGATCTTTCAGAACAAATTCACAATCAAGAGTCAGAAGAATCACTGAATTCACCATTGTCTGCATCATCTTCTTCAGAGACTATTGATACTCCAATTGAAGTCATTCAAGTTCCATTTGAAGAATCTCCAAATATGTCTACTGCTTTTAAAAATCACACTTCAGATGACACTTTTGAAGAAAAATATTGTTTATCAATCTAGAAACTCTGAAGAAGTGAACGCAAATGTTGAACATATCACTAACTTGGAAGATGAGATTATTGCAGATGATATTCCTCAGCTGAGAATTCATAAAACTCATCCAGCTGAAGCAATAATTGGTTCGTTGCATGAAGGTGTAATTACCAGAAGTCGTTCAGGGGCAATCAACACATTTTGTATGCTTGCTTTCTATCACAGATAGTGCCAAAGAATGTTGAAATGTCATTCAAGGAAAACAGTTGGATAGAAGCAATGCAAGATGAGTTGATGCAATTTAAGAAGCTGAATGTTTGGCATCTTGTGGAACTTCCAAAAGATAAGCTTCTGATTGGAACATTCAGAAAAAATGGATGAAAAAGGTGTTATAGTTCGGAACAAAGCACGTCTTGTGGTGCAGGGATTTTATCAAATTGAAGGATTGGATTATGAAGAAGTGTATGCTCCAGTTGCAAGACTTGAAGCAATATGCATTTTCTTAGCCTTTGCTTCTTACATGATTTAAGGTGTATCAGATGGATGTCAAAACTGCTCTTATACGGGGAAATGAAGGAAGAAAAACTATGGTTGTCAACCTCCTGGATTTGAAGATCCAGATCATCTGATTATGTCTACAAATTAGATAAGGCGTTGTATGGTTTACATCAAGCACCTCGTGCTTGGTATGCAATCTGACTGAACATTTGCTTGCAAATAGATATTCACGAGGAGCAATTGATCAAACCTTATTCATTCGTAAATCAGGCGATGACATCATTCTGGTCCAAATCTATGTCGATGATATCATTTTTGGTTACTAATAAAAGTATGTGCAAGGAGTTTGAAGAAGTGATGAAGAGAAATTCGAGATGAGTTCTCTTGGAGAAATTTCATTTTTCTTGGGTATTCAAGTTAATCAAAACTGAAACAGGTATTCTCATTCATCAAAAAAAATATGTTCAGACTATATTAGATCAATACAAGTTTCAGGATTCCAAAGTAGCTCCAACTCCTATGTCTCTCGTCCTACTCTCACTCCAGATCCATTAGGAGAATCAGTGATCAACATCTGTATAGATCAATGATTGGTTCCTCATGTATCTTACTCAAGCAGGCCGGATATCATGTTCCCTGTTTGTCAGTGTGCCCGCTATGAAAG